>JAZKJV010005036.1:0-51099 GCA_037367405.1 Ottelia alismoides
CGCGAACAGGAACTGGCCGTTGTTCGACGTGGCCGGGCGCGTGGCACTGAAGCGCGAGTTGATGAACGCGATGTACTGCTGCCAGCGCGAGATGCTCCAGCCGAGGCGCCTCGGGACCGGCACCGGTCTGGTCATAGAGCTGGGCGCCCTGCCCGTCGCGCCAGGCGGTCAGCGAGTTGAAGGTGGCGAAGCTGCCCTCGCGCTCGATGTCGAGCACCGCGCCGAAGCCCTCGCGGCGCATGAACTGCTGCGTCAGCGCCGTGTCGCCCCGGTACTGGACGCTTTGCGCGACGTTCTGGCGCGGATCCGTCAGGCCGAGGAACGCGCGCAGGTTGCTCCACGGACGGGTGCAGTTGGTGCGCAGGTAGGAGGTCTCGCAGCTCGTCGTGCCGCCATCGACCGCCACCACGTTGATGCCGTTGGTGCTGTCCTTGTTGTAATCGAGCGCGAGGCGCGTCTTCCAGGCCGAGCCATCCGGCGCGAACAGCAGCTGGACGCGCGCCTGGAGCGAGTCGAGGTTCTCGACGTCGCGGTTGTGCAGCACGTCCTTCGCGTAGCCGTCGTGGTTGCGGTACTGGAACGACAGGCGACCGGCGACGCTGTCGCTCAGGCCGCCGTTGACGTGGCCCGACAGCAGCGTCGAGCTGTAGTTGCCGTAGGAACCGAGCAGGGACGCCGAGTTCTCGAAGCTCGGCTTGGCGGTGATGACGCTGAGCGCGCCGCCGACCACGTTCTTGCCGAGCAGCACGCCCTGCGGGCCGCGGATCACCTCGACGCGCTCGAGGTCGTAGAAATCGTAGTTCAGGTCGCCGGTGCGGCCCATGTAGACGCCGTCCACGAAGGTGCCTACCGACGGGTCGGCCGATGGCGAGTCGAGGCGGGTGTTGGTGATGCCGCGCACGTTGAGCTCGACGTCGAGCGGCGTGCCGGCGGTCAGCGAGAAGGCGGGCACGTTCGCCGCGAGGTCGCTGACGGTGAAAACCTTGTTCTCGGCCAGCGCCTCGCCGGTGTAGGCGGTGATCGCGACCGGGGTCGTCTGCAGCGAAGTCTCGCGGCGTTGTGCCGTCACAACGATCTCTTCGAGGCCCTCCTGAGCCAGCGCGGGCATGCTCGCCGACAGCGCCACGACGGCGGAGACGAAGGCGCAGACCGTGGAAGCGGCGGCGCGACCCGCCATGGCGGAATGGATAACCGTGGGACGGAAGCCGGAACGGCTGCGGATCATCTTGAGCCCCCCTCAGAGCGTTGTGTTGGCTGCCACGTTGCACAGGTGCAACAAGCGTGGCTTGCGCAAAGAGACTAGCCGAAGGCTATCCCGCGTCGGTGCGCCCCGCAAGCCCCATGAGCGCGCTGCGCTGGAATTCGTCGAATGCCTGCAGCGCATCGGGGAACTCGCGGCAAATGTTTGGCGCCGCGAGTGGCGCCGGCCCGGCGGCCGCGTGCCCTTCTTGCGCTGCATACAAACCACTCGGCCAACCGGTGGCGAGTTCCACTGTCGTGGCGCGCCGCGCCCAGCCGAGGCCGACCACGATGACCTCGCCGTTGACCGGCGAGTCGGCGCGGACCAGGGCGGTGACGAGCGGCGCCACCAGCGCCGGCGCCATCGCCTCGCGGGCGCCACCGCCGAGGTGGGCCTCGGTCATGCGGGTGGCGGCGTACGGCGCTATTGCATTGCAAAAGACATCGCGCGACGCGCCTTCGGCGGCGAGCGTGCGGGCGAGGCCGATCAACGCCGCCTTCGAGGCCGCGTAGGCCGAGAGGCCGTGCAGCCCGTGCAACCCCGCCGAGGAGGTCGAGACGAGGATGCGGCCGTGCCCGGCCTCGCGCATCGGCTTCCAGGCCGCGTGGGTGAACTGCAGCGTGCCGAAGAAGTTGGTGTCGAAGATCGCGCGGAACTCGTCGAGGCCGATGCGGTGGAACGGCGCGTGCTGGTCGACGCCGGCGTTGTTGACCAGCACGTCCAGCCGGCCCCAGTGCGCGAGCGCGCGCTGCACGGCGCGCTCGCCGGCGCCCGGCGCGCATACGTCCTCGTAGTCGGCGATCGCCTCGCCGCCCGCTGCAACGATCTCCTCGACCACGCGGTCGGCGCTGCCGCGCCCCGCGGCGTCGACTTCGCGGCGCCGGTTGTTGACCACGACGCGCAGTCCGGCGCGCGCCAGGTCGAGCGCGTAGGCGCGGCCGAGGCCGGTGCCGGCGCCGGTGACGATCGCGACCCGCGGCGTGCGCGCGGCGGCAGGCGTCTTGACCATGCGGGCGATTCCTCTCAGGCTTCGGGGACGTCAGTCTCGTAGAGCAAGTCGCGAGACCTTATCACCGCACCGGAGGGAACGCAGCGATGACGACGCCACGGCAAGCACGGCCGACCAGGCCCGCCTCGAGCGGCTGCTGGCGCGCGAGGAGATCTGCGAGGTGCTGGCCCGCTACGCGCGCGGCGTCGATCGCGCCGACGCGGCGCTGCTGAAGTCCTGCTACCACCCCGATGCGATCGAGGAACACGGCGGCAACTACACCGGCAACGCGCTGGAGTACGTCGATGGCGCGATCCCGCGGATCCGCGCGCTCGGCCAGATGCAGCACCTGCTCGGCACCAGCCACGTCGAGTTCGACGGCGAGGTCGCCTGGGTCGAGACCTACATCCTCACCTTCCTGCGCATGGCGCGTCCCGACGGCAGCAGCATCGACACCTTCACGGGCGGCCGCCTGCACGACCGCTTCGAGCGCCGCGACGGCGCCTGGAAGATCGCGCACCGTCGCACCATCTTCGACTGGAACCGCGACGAGCCGTCGAGCGAAGGCTGGTGCGGCGGTCTCTTCGTGCCCGGCAAGCCCGGCATGCTGCTCGGCCGCAAGGGCGAGTCGGATCCTTCATACCAGCGCTTCTGAACAAGATGAGCCAGCCGCAGGCACCGTTCCGCAAGACCTTCTTCCCCTCGGCCGAGATGCGCGTCGAGCGGCGCGCCGACGGCAGCGTGCTGCTGACGCCTGTGCTGCCGCTCGCCGAATACGTGCCGAACGTGCCGGCCGAGCTCGCGCGCTGGGGCCGCGCGCCAGCCGCAGCACCTGTACCTCGCCGAGCGCCCGCGCCCGGCGCGCCGTGGCGGCGCCAGACCTACGCCGAGATGAAGCGTGACTCGGACGCCGTCGCGCAATGGCTGCTCGCGCGCGCATCGAGCCCGGCCGCTCGGTGCTGATCCTCTCCGGCAACTCGATCGCGCATGCGACGCTGAAGTACGGTGCGATGGCCGCGCGCGTGCCCGGCTGCCCGGTCAGCGTCAACTACGCGCTGATGCCCGGCGACTTCGGGCGCCTGCGCCACGTGGTGTCGCTGGTGCGACCCGCGGTGGTGTTCGCCGAGTCCGCGGCGCGCTACAAACGTGCGCTCGAGACCGTCGACTTCGGCGACGCGGCGATCGTCACCGACGACCCGGCGCAACTCGCGCGCCCGGCGATCGCCTGGTCGACGCTGCTCGCGACGCCCGTGACGGCCGAAGTCGCGGCCTCGATCGCCGCGATCCAGCCGGGACGAGCCGACCGCCTACATGCTGACCTCGGGTTCCACCAGCCTGCCGAAGGCGGTGATCCAGACGCAGCGCATCTGGCCTCGAACCTCGCGCAGGGCCGGCAGGTGCTGGGCGAGACCGCCGGCTGGAGCGACGTGATGCTCGACTGGCTGCCGTGGAACCACGTCTCCGGCGCCTACACGCTGATGGGCCACGCTGACCAGCGGCGGCACGCTCTACGTCGACGGCGGCCGGCCGATGCCCGGCATGTTCGAGGAGTCGCTGCGCAACCTGAAGGAAGTCGCGCCGAAGTTCTACGTCAACGTGCCGTTCGGCTATTCGATGCTGGCCGACGCGCTCGAGAAGGACGCCGAGCTGCGCCAGCGCTTCTTCGGCAACGTGCGGCTCGCGCTCTACGGCGGCGCCGGCCTGCCGCAGGCGCTCTACGACCGCTTCCAGCAGCTCGCGGTCGACACCATCGGCGAGCGCATCTTCTTCACCACCGGCTACGGCGCCACGGAGACCTCCTCCGGCTGCATGGCGATCTACTTCCCGACCGAGGCGGTCGGCATCGGCCTGCCGATGCCCGGCCTCACAACCAAGCTCGTGCCGGACGGCGAGCGCTACGAGGTGCGGCTGCGCGGGCCGATGATCACGCCGGGCTACCTCGGCAATGCCGAGGCGAACCGCGGCATCTTCGACGACGAGGGCTTCTACCGCACCGGCGACACCGCGCAGTTCCACGACCCCGACGACGTCGGCAAGGGCCTGAAGTTCGCGGGCCGCCTCGCCGAGCAGTTCAAGCTCGCGACCGGCACCTGGGTCTCGGGCGGCCGGCTGCGCGAGGCGCTGCTCGAGGCCTTCTCGCCGCTGGTGTCGGACCTGCTGGTCTGCGGCGAGAACCTCGACTACCTCGCGGTGCTCGCCTGGCCCAAGGCGCGCGACGGGGTCGCGGACTTGCCGGCCGAACTCGCCGCGCGGCTCGCGGCCTACAACCGCGGCCGTGGCTCGAGCGAGCGCGTCGAGCGCATCGCGCTGCTGGCCGAGCCGCCGAGCGTCGACCAGCACGAGGTCTCGGACAAGGGCACGATCAACCAGCGCGTGGCGCTGGCGCGGCGCGCCGCCGACGTGGCGCGGCTCTACGCCGCGTCGCCCGGCGCCGACGTGATCCTGCCGGCGAGGTAGCCGCGAGCGTGCGTCCGCGCCGGTGGCGCGGACGCGCGCGCACGCGGCGGGCAGGAATCGGCCGGAACACGAACCAACGAACGGCGCGACGGCGCCCGAGGAATCGACATGGAAA
Source organism: Ottelia alismoides (assembly GCA_037367405.1). NCBI lineage: Eukaryota > Viridiplantae > Streptophyta > Magnoliopsida > Alismatales > Hydrocharitaceae > Ottelia > Ottelia alismoides. The sequence goes on from JAZKJV010005036.1 coordinate 4,801, forward strand.
TCAAGGGATGTGTCGCGATCGTCACCGGCGGCAACCGCGGCATCGGCGAGGGCTTCGTGCGCGAGCTGCTGAAGGCCGGCGCGGCGCGCGTCTACGTCGGCAGCCGCGACCCGCAGGCGGCGGCGCACCTGGTCGAGGCTGCGCCGGACCGCTGCGTCGCGATCGAGCTGGACGTCACCGACGCGGCCGAGGTCGAGGCGCGGCGCGCCGCTGCAGCGACGTGAGCCTGGTGGTCAACAACGCCGGCCTGTATGCCCAGCAGCTGCTGATGGGCGCCGCGGACATGAACGCGGTGCGCGCCGAGATGGAAGTCAACTTCTTCGGCACGCTGGCGATGTGCCGCGCGTTCGCGCCAGTGCTGGCGCGCAACGGCGGCGGCGCGATCGTCAACGTGCTGTCGGCGGCGGCGATCGTGCCGCTCGCCAACATGGGCGGCTACGGACCCTCGAAGGTGGCGACGCGCTTCCTGTCGTCGGCGGTGCGCGCCGAGCTCGCGCCGCAGGGCACGCAGGTGACGGCGCTGATCGTCGGTTCGGTCGACACGCGCATGGCTGCGCACGTCGAGGGCGCGAAGGAGAGGCCCGAGGACATCGCCCGCGCCGGGCTCAAGGCCGTGGCGCGCAACATCGACGAGCTCGACACCGACCGGATGGCGATGGAAGTGCGCGCACAATACGCACTCGACCCGAAGGGCTTCGAGCGGCGCATGCAGAAGATGCTGGGCGCGGCGGTGATCCGCACCGGGCGCTGACGGCCTGGCGCGGCGCCCGGCCACGAGCGCGTGACCCGCCCGAGCGGCGCTCGGCCACGAGCGCCGTGACCCGCCCGAGCGGCGCTCGGCCACGAGCGCCGTAACTAAGAACAGCGGCGCTCGGTCACGAGCGCCGTGATTCAGAACAGCGGCGTGCGACCTTCCAGCGCAGTGATGTAGTCCGGCGCCGCCTCGCCCGCCTTGATCTTGTTGAACAGGTTGCGGTCGAAGTAGTCGCGCCACTCGGCGATCAGCTTGCCGCGGAACACCAGCACGCCCGCGTAGGGGATCACGACGCGGCGACCCTCGGGATTGACGAAGTCGTCGACGCCCTCGAGGAACATGGTGTCGCCGTTCTGCGCGTACTGGAAGATGCGCCAGCGCACGTCGTTCATCTGCACAGCGAGCCCATCGAGCATGGCCTTCATCGCCGCCTTGCCGTTCACCGGCGGGCTGCCGACGTGGGTGTGCCAGGCGATGTCGTCGGTGACGCGGGCGAGCACCGCGGCGATGTCCTTGCGGCGCCAGTCGGTGATCAATCCCTTCACGTGCTCGAAATGGCTCGACATGGCGGAAGTCCTCCGGGCGGCGGTGGCGGTGGCGGACATGGTGACGCCGGCGGCGACCGCGGCGGCCGACAAGGTGTTCTGGAGCAGGCGGCGACGATCCATCGAATCCCCCTCGAAGTCGTTACTGCGGCCGATCCGGACGGCGACCTGACGGTCGACGCAGGCCGCGAGCGCGACGCGGGCCGGGCTGTCGCTTTCACAATTGAACCTCGGCTCCGGCACCATAGCGCAGCGCCGCCGGCCTCACAACCGGCCCGCCGTCGCGATTGCCGGCTCGCGCGCGACTTCCTATACTCGGCGCACTTTTCCAGGATGGAGAACGTCGTGCGCAGCAGCAGCGAGCAACGGATCCGCGACCATCGCGCGCGTGGCTGGTGGTCGGACCTGCGCATCACCGACCTGTTCGACGCCGCGCTCGCGAGCGCGCCGCCCGGCCAGGACGCCGTGGTCGACCCGCCGAACCGCGAGGCGCTGATCGGCGGCGCGCCGCGCCGCCTGAGCTTCCGCGAGGTCGCCGACCTCGCCGACGGCTATGCGCTGCGGCTGCGCGAGCTTAGGCTAGGCCGCGACGACGTGCTGATCACGCAGCTGCCGAACGTGGTCGAGTACGTCGCGGTCTATCTCGCGGCGATGCGCCTCGGCATCGTGCTGAGCCCGGTGCCGATGCAGTATCGACGCCACGAGCTCGCTGAGATCGTCGCGCTGACGGGCGCGCGCGCCACGCTCACGGTCAAGGCACTGAAGGGCGTCGAGCACGCCGCCGGCGCGGTGCAGCTCGCGGCCGAGCGACCGCTGCAGGTGCTGTGCCTCGGCGCCGACGCGCCGCCCGCGCGCGCTGCCGTTCGAGCCGGCGCCGCTCACCGACGCTTCGCGCGCCGCGCTGCGCGCCCACGTCGATTCGCTCGGCGTCGACGCCGACGACGTCGTCACGATCTGCTGGACCTCGGGCACCGAGGGACTGCCGAAGGGCGTGCCACGCTCGCACAACCTCTGGATCGCCATCAGCTGGGCGCACCTGCGCGGCGCCGGCATCCAGCGCGGCGAGCGGCTGCTGAACCCGTTCCCGCTGATCAACATGGCGGCGCTCGGCGGCTGCGTCATGAGCTGGCTGCACACCGCCGGCACGCTGCTGCTGCACCACCCGCTCGACCTGCCGGTCTACCTGCGGCAGATCGCCGAGGAGCGCCCGCAGTACGCGATCGCGCCACCGGCGATCCTCAACATGCTGCTGAAGGACCAGGCGCTGCTCGCCCGCCTCGACCTCTCGTCGCTGCGCTGCCTCGGCTCGGCTCCGCGCCGCTCTGATCGCCGGCTACCAGCAGCGCTTCGGCATCGAGGTCATCAACATCCTTCGGCTCGAACGAGGGCGTGTCGCTGCTCAGCAATGCGCAGAACGCGGCGGACCCCGCGCAGCGCGCGCGGCTGTTCCCGCGCTGGGGCCGCGACGAGATCCGCTGGCCGACGCCGCCGCCGAGCGTGATCCACACGCGCCTGGTCGACCCGGAAAGCGGCGCCGAGATCCTCGAGCCCGGCAAGCCGGGCGAGATGCAGATCCAGGGGCCGACGGTGTTCGATGGCTATTTCCGCGCGCCGCAGGTGACCGCGCAGTCGTTCACGGCGGACGGCTGGTTCCGCACCGGCGACCTGTTCCAGATCGAGGGCGACGCGAACCAGTTCTACCGCTTCGTCGGGCGCCTGAAGCAGATCATCATCCGCGGCGGCGTGAAGATCGCGCCGGAGGAACTCGACACCGTGCTCTCGGCGATGCCCGAGGTGCTCGAGGGCGCGGTCACCGGCTATCGCGACGCCGTGATGGGCGAGCGCATCTGCGCGGTGGTCGTGCCGCGCGGCGATGCGCGGCCCGCGCTCGAGGCGGTGCGTGCGCACTTCGCGGCTGCCGGGCTCGCGGTGTTCAAGCGGCCTGAACGCCTCGAGATCGTGGCGCAGCTGCCGCGCAATCCGGTCGGCAAGGTGATCCGCTCGGAGCTCGCGAAGCTGGTCGACGAGCGTGCCGCGAGCGGCGGCTGAAGGTTGAGTGGCGCGGCGGGGCTCCGCTGCGCCCGCGACGACCAGGCTCCGATCGCGCACCACCGGCGCAGCACGGACATGCTGCCGCGGGCGTGAAGGCCGCTACTTTCCGCCGCCTGCCTGCGCCTTGGCGTGGTTGCGCTGCAGCCGGCGCGCCAGCGACCAGAGGTGCACCTCGGTCGGGCCGTCGTAGATCCGGAACGGGCGGATCTCGCGGAAGATCTGCGCCACCTGGGTGTCGCCGGTGATGCCGAGCCCGCCGAGCACCTGCACGCAGCGATCGACGATGGTGTAGAGCGTCTCGGCGCACTGCATCTTCGCCATGCTCGACTCGGTCGTGGCGCGCGAGCCGTTGTCGAGCGTCCACGCGGTCCAGTCGATCAGCAGCTGCGTCTGGCGCAGGTCCACCTCGTTGCGCGCCAGCATGAAGCCGACGCCCTCGTGCTCGATCAGCGGCTTGCCGAAGGCCTTGCGGCGGCAGGCGTAGTCGACCGCGATGTCGTGGCAACGCTGCGCCGCGCCCCACCAGCGCATGCAGTGCGTGAGGCGCGCCGGCGCGAGCCGCACCTGGGCGTAGCGGAAGCCCTCGTCGACCTCGCCGAGCACCATCGACGCCGGCACGCGCAGGCCCTCGAGGCGGATCACCGCATGGCCGCCCGGGATCGACTCGTCGAGCGTGTCGAGCACGCGTTCGATCGTGATGCCGGGCGCGTCCATCGGCGTCAGGAACATGGTCGCCTTCTGCTCGCGGGTGCGCGCCATCACGATGCCGAAGCTGGCGCCGACCGCGCCGGTGATCAGCCACTTGCGGCCGTCGATCACCCAGTCGGCGCCGTCGCGGCGCGCCGTGGTCGCGAGCATGTCGGGATCGGAGCCCGCGCCGCCGTCCGGCTCGGTCATCAGGAACGCGGAACGGATCTCGCCGGCGGCGAGCGGCGCGAGGAAGCGCTGCTTCTGCTCCGGCGTCGCGACCTTGTGCAGCAGGTGCATGTTGCCCTCGTCGGGCGCCATGCAGTTCATCGCCACCGGGCCGAGCAGCGAATAGCCCGAGGCGCGCAGCACGGTGGCGGTCTCGCGATGGTCGAGGCCATGGCCGCCCCACTCCTTCGCGACCTGGGGCGCGAGCAGGCCCGCCGCCTTGGCCTTGGCGCGAAGCTCGCGCACCAGTTCGGGCGCCGGACCGTGCGGGGTCAGGCGGGGGTCGGACTCGTAGGGGATGACGACCTCGCGGATGAACCGCCGGGTGCGATCCTCGAGGTCGATTTCACGTTCGCTGCGGGAGAACTCGGTCATGAGGGAAACGCCGTCCTGGTCCTCGTCGGGGGGCGAGCATCGTAGCGCTCTCCCCGCGGGCCGGGCCGGCCGTCAACCTCAGAGATCGCGGGCGGTCGCGTACAGCAGCACCGGCGACAGGAAGATGAACAGCGAGATGACGATCAGTTCCAGGGCATTCATGTGGCACCACTCCTTGTGTTTTGTGCACCGCATACTTAGGTACGACGGGGCCGCTTTCAAGGGTCGGAAGATGCTTACGACATGCCTCGAAGTTCGCAGCGGGAGAACCGTGCGGCGCGCCGGCCGACGCGCCGACGGAGCAGATCACGATTATCGTAGATGACAGCTTTTAGCTGCCAATAATCAATAATATGAGCACATATCGTCGCTGACTCCTTTTGCGTCCGCGGCCCCCCGCCTGGCTCCTGTCAGAGCACTGGAAGAAGCCCGCCGGGCGGGCGCTGTGGGATCTCGCGCAGGCCCCGTGACCGGCGCCCTGGACGGCCAGGTCTTGCCGCAATGCAATGCGACATATTCCAACCCCGAGCGCGGGTGTGGTGCTCCGGCGGTGCGCGCTCTTCCACGGCGACGACGCGGCGGGACACCCTCTTTGACACTCTGCGCGCATCACGATTGCTTCAATGCCGGCACCGGCCGCGCGGGCCGGCCTACACGAACCACACGGGGAAGCCGGCCATGGGCATTGCAGCTGAGTTCAAGGAATTCGCGATGAAGGGCAACGTCGTCGATCTCGCCGTCGGCGTGATCATCGGCGGCGCGTTCGGCAAGATCGTCTCGTCCTTCGTCGGCGACGTGGTAATGCCGCCGCTCGGCAAGCTGGTCGGCGGCATGACCTTCACCGAGCTCGGCACCAGCCTCGGCGCCGGCGCCGACGGCAAGGACGTGATCCTGAAGTGGGGTGCGTTCCTGCAGACGGTGTTCGACTTCCTGGTGATCGCGCTGGTGCTGTTCATGGCGCTGCGCGCGATCAACAGCCTGAAGAAGCCCGACCCCGCCGCGCCCCCGCCCGCCGCCGCCCGCCACCGAGGTGCTGCTCGGCGAGATCCGCGACCTGCTGCGCCAGCGCCCGTGAGGGCCGCCGCGCGCTGCGTCACTCGTGGCGCAGCGCGCGGATCGGGTCGAGCCGCGCGGCGCGCAGCGCCGGCCAGCTCGCGAACAGCACGTTGAGCAGCAGCGCGGCGGCGAGCGCGCCGAGCGCCGTGCCCGCGTCGAACACGAACGGCAGCCCGGCACGCGCCGCGACCAGCCGCGAGGCCAGCCAGCCGAGCGCGAGCCCCGCGGCCGCGCCGAGCGCGGCGAGCGCCGTCGCCTCCCACGCGAACTGCAGGAACACGTCCTGGCGGGTGGCGCCGAGCGCCCGCCGCGTACCGATCTCGCGGGTGCGGTCGCGCACCGCGATCCAGGCCATTGCGAGCACCCCGAGGCCCGCGACCAGCAGCGCGCTGAGCCCGATCCCAGCGCACGAAGAAGCCGAGCTGCGCCGAGGCCTGCAGCTGGGTGTCGACCAGGGTCTTCTGGTTCTGCACCTTGAAGTCCTCGTCCTGGCCGGCGCGCGCGCGATGCCGCTCGCGCATCACGTCCTCGACCCGCGCGGCGACGTCGTCCATCGCGGTCCAGTCGCGGATCTCGAGCACCAGCGCGCCGTAGTGGTCGACGTTCATCAGGCGACGCATCGCCGCGGTCAGCGGCACGTAGGCCTGCTGGTCCTCGTTGGACGCTGTCGAGGCCCGGGCCGCGCTCGCGCAGCACGCCGACCACCTCGAACGGCACCCGGTCGATGAACAGGCGCTCGCCGACCGGCGAGGGCGTCGCCGTAAAGGTCGCGCGCGAGCGCCGCGCCCAGCACCGCGACGCGCGCCGAGCGCCTGAGGTCGATGTCGTCGAACGACCCGCCGTCGGCGACCGGCCAGTCGCGGATCGCGAACCAGTCGGGCTCGACGCCGACGATGCCGGTGACCTTCGACTGCCCCGCGCCCTTGACGCGCAGGCTCGCGCTCGCGACCGGCGAGGCGCGCACGATCTCCGGCAGCTCGCGCCGCAGCGCGTCGAGGTCGGCCTGGCGCAGCGTGGTGACGATCGCCCCGGTGCGCGCGCGTCCGGCGACGCTGCGGCTCTGCTGCGCGGTGACGTTGACGACGTTGGTGCCGAGACGCTGGATCTGCCGCAGCACCTGCTCGCGGCCGCCCGAGCGTAGTTGACGGCGGTGACCGCGCCGGCGACGCCGATCGCGGCGCAGCCCGCGACCAGCAGCGAGCGCAGCGGTAGCGCAGCGCCTGGCGCGACGCCGTGCCGATCAGCCTCGCCTGTCGGGCCCAACGCGACATGCTTGCTCCGGCGCCTCGTAATCGCTCTCGGTGGCTGGTCGCGGCGTGGCGGGCCGGACGCGGCGCGACTCCGGCGCGCCGGGCCCTGCGCTTCAGCTGCGCAACGCCTCGACCGGGTCGACCCGCGAGGCGCGCCAGGCCGGCAGCAGGCCGAACACCAGGCCGGACCGCGAACGACATCACCAGCGCGAGCCCGATCGTGCCCCAGAGATACGCCGGCGGCAGCTTCTGCAGATCGCCGCGAGCGTCGCGCTGCCGGCGCCGAGCAGGATGCCGAGCAGGCCGCCGACGCCGAGATCACGCGGCCTCGACCAGGAACTGCGCGCGGAATGTCGCCGCGCGTCGCGCCGACCGCGCGTCGCACGCCGATCTCGCGCCGCCGCTCCGAGACGCCGACCAGCATCAGCGCCATGATCACGACCCCGCCGATCAGGGTCGCGATCCAGGCGACGCCGTTCATCACCTTGCCGAGCGTGGTGCCGACCTCGGTGATCTGCTGCAGCGTGGCGCGCGGGCTGCCGACGTTGAAGTCGTCGGGCGCGGGCGGGACGATGCGGTGGCGCTCGCGCAGCGCGGCGCGCACCTTCTCGGCGATCGCGTCGCTCTGCTCGGCGTCGTCGATCTGGACCACGAAGTTGGTGAGGTAGTCGCGGTTGAAGAGCCGCTTCGAGGCGGTGGTCACCGGGATCACCACCATGTTGTCGAGGCTGGCGCCGCCGGGGCCCGCGCCGCGCGAGGCGAACACGCCCTTGACCTGGAACGGCACGTCGGCGATCCGCACCACCTTGCCGAGCGGGTCCTCGCCGGGAAACAGGCTGTCTCGCACGTCCTGGCGAGCACCACCACGCGCGCCAGCGAGGCCTCGTCCTCGCGGGTGATGTTCTCGCCGAGCGCGATGCTCTCGCCGCGGATGTCTGCCCACTCGGTCGAGACACCGAACACGCCCGGGGTGGCGCTGCGGTCGCGGTAGATCACGTCGAGGTCGAAGGCCTGCTGCACGCGCGCCACGCGCCTGACGCCCGGAACGGCCTCGACCGCCGGCGCGTCCTCGAACTTGAGCGTCGGCTCGACCGAGTTCAGCGCCGGCATGCCGCGGGTGCTGCTCGCGCCGGGGCGCACCGTCAGGGTGTCGAAGGTGCCGATCATGCGCTTGAACTGCCGCATGGTCTCCTGGCGCGTGGCCTCGCCGACCGAGGCGAGCGCGGTCAGCGCGGCGATGCCGATGATCACGCCCAGCATCATGAAGAACGAGCGCAGCTTGTTGCGGCCGAGCGAGCGCAGCGCGAGGCCGACGGCGTTGCCGAGCTTCATGCGCGCCTCCGTGACTGGTCCTGGGGCGGTCCGAGGCGACCACGCCGTCGCGGATCACGATCTCGCGGCGCGCGTACGAGGCGACGTGCTCGTCGTGGGTGACGAGCACGATGGTGCGCCCTCGGCGTGCAGCTCCGTCAGCAGCTCCATGATGGAGTCGCCGACGGTCGAGTCCAGGTTGCCGGTGGGCTCGTCGGCAAGCAGAGTGGCGGCCCGTTCATCAGCGCGCGCGCGATCGCGACGCGCTGCTGCTCGCCGCCGGAGAGCTCCGACACGAAGTGGTTGGCGCGTGCCCCGAGGCCGACGCGCTCGAGCAGCGACAGCGCGCGCTGGCGGTCGACGGCGCCGTCCGAATAGAGCGCCGGCACCTCGACGTTCTCGACCGCGGTGGTGCGCGGCAGCAGGTTGAAGGACTGGAACACGAAGCCGATGCGGCGCGAGCGCACCTTCGAGCGCTGGTCCTCGCTGTAGCCGCTGACGTCCTCGCCGGCGAGCCGGTACTGGCCGGAGGTCGGGGTGTCGAGGCAGCCGAGGATGTTGAGCAGCGACGACTTGCCGGAGCCGGAGGCGCCGCGCACCACGACGAACTCATTGTCGGCGATCGTCAGCGTGATGTCGCGCAGCGCGGTAACGGGCGTGCCGTCGCCACGCAGGTAGGTGCGCGACAGCTGGCGGGTTTCGATCATGTCTTGGCTCCTGTCGAAGCGCCGGCGGGCAGGATCATCACCTTGTCGGTGGCCGCGAGCCGCGGCGAACCTCGGTCTGGCCACCCTGGCGCGCGCCGATCGTGACGTCGCGGCGCACCGGGCGACCGCCCTCGTCGACCCAGACCCAGCGTTGCGCGCCGTCGCGCTGGATGGCCTCGTCTGGCACCACCAGCGCCTCGGACTCGGCGGTGGCGATGCCGATGTTCGCGGTCATGTCGGGCTTGAGCCGGGTCGCGCCGGGCGCGATCGCGATCATCACCTCGTAGTTGACGACGCCGGAGATGATGGTGCCGCGCGGCGCGATCCGCTCGACCCGGCCGGAGAACTCCTCGGCCGGCCAGGCCTCGACGCTGAAGGTCACGGGGTTGCCGAGCGCGACCGCGCCGATGTCGGTCTCGTCGACCAGCGCCACGAGCTGCAGCGCGTCGTCGCCGAGGATCGTGACGAAGGTGGGCGCGGTGAACGACGCGGCCACGGTCTCGCCCTTCTGGGTGGTGACCGAGGCCACGGTGCCGGTGATCGGCGCGCGGATCACGGTGTACGACAGGTCGGTGGTCGATCACCGCGGCGTCGCGCCGCGCCTTCTCGAGGCGCGCCTCGGCGCTGGCGACGTCGAGCCTGCGATCCTCGACCTCGCTCGCCGCGACCAGCTGGCGCTCGAGCAGCCGCTCGACCCGCGCTTTCTCGATCCGCGCGCGCGCGAGGTCCTGCTCGATCACCGCCACCTGCGCCACTGCCTGGGCGCGCCGCGCCGCGAGCGAGCGCGAGTCGATCCGCGCCAGCACCTCGCCCTCGCGCACGTGCGAGCCGACCGTGACGTTGAGTTCCTCGACGATGCCGGACACCTGCGAGCCGACGCGCACTCGGCGCCGACCCGAGGCCGCACCACGCCGGTCGCGAGCACCGCGGCCGCGACCGCGCGCCGCGCCGGCGTCACGATCCGCGGCGCCTGGTCGGCAACGCTGCCCGCGGCGCCGGTGCGCCAGGCCCACACACCGGCGCCGACCGCGCCGGCGAGCGCGAGCACCGCGGCGAGGATCGCGAGCGGCTTCACTTGACGCGGTCGAACACCATGACGACGGGCTTGTTGCTGCCACGGATCGACTCGACGCGCATGGTCTTGCCGTCGGCGCCGAGCGAACGCCTCTCGGTACGCACGTTCTTGGTGCCCGCGACCGTGCCCTCGCTGGTCCAGGTGACGACCAGCGCGTCGCCTTCCCACTTCGCGACCGTCTCGCTCTTGCCGCCCATCGCGGCCTCGTTCGTGACCGGCGCGCCCTTGAGGTCGTAGCGCACGCTGCGCTCGCTCTTCTGGCCCTGGAAGTCGGAGGTCTCGGCGAGCTTCATCTCGGTGGCCGACTGCGCGATCGTGACGGTCTGCTTGACCGCGGCCATCATGCCCAGGTTCTCGCTCTTCGCCGGGTTGATCTGCCAGGTGCCGGAGAAGTCCGGCGCGCCGGCGGCGAACGCGGCGAGCGAGCCGATGCCGAGCGCGAGCGAAACCAGCGCCTGCGTGGCGCGCTTGCGGAAGTTCGTCATGCGGTGTCCCCTGTCGTTGCTGTTGGTCTGCGGAGCGCGGACAACTTAACCCCCGCCCCGCAGGCTGCCAATGCTGGCGACCCACCAGGCCGCGCCGTGGCTGCGTGCCACCAGCCAGATCGCGCCGAAGGCCAGCAGCGCCGCCACCAGGCACAGGCGCCGCGCGCGCGGCGTCGGCGCGCGCTTCAGCGCCAGCGAGCCGAGCACCACGTAGAGCACGACCAGCGCGAGCTTGGTGGTCAGCCAGCGGTCCGCCGGCGGCACGCGATGCAGCAGGGTCGCGAGCGTGACCGCGGCGGCGAGCAGCACGGTGTCGATCGCGTAGCTCAGGTAGCGCACCGGCGCGGCCATGCCGAGCCGCGAGCCGCGCCACATCGCGAGGCCGCGCAGCAGGAACAGCGTGCCGCTCGCCAGCGCCGCCCCGACGTGCAGGGCGCGGATCCCGCTGAAGTATTCGATCACGGCGCTCCGGGCCGCGGCGCGCGGCTAGGGGTTTGTGCGTACTTGCTGGTCGTCATACAACTATAACAACCTCGCTCCACCACGTCAGGGGAGGTCGTTGCGATGGATCAGATGCTGTCGAAGGAAGAGTTCAAGCTGGCCCTCGAGGCCGCCCGCAAGCCCGAGCACGGCGTGATGCACCCGTTCAGCCTCGCCTGGGCGCGCGGCGAGTTCTCGCGCCAGCAGCTCGGCCAGTGGGCGATCCAGCACTACTACTACGTCGACGCGATCGCGCAGCAGTTCGCCGCACTCTACGCGCGCCTGCCGGACCTCGACGCGCGCCGCGAACTGCTCGACAACCTGCTCGGCGAGGAGATGCCGGGCAAGCCCGGCAAGCGCCATCCCGAACTCTGCGCCAAGTTCGCGCGCGCCTGCGGCGTGCCGGACGACGACATCTACCGCGCCGAGGAGAAGGGCCTGATCCTGCCGACCACGCGCGCGATGCGCGCCTGGATCTGGGAGCTCGCCAGCCAGCGCAGCATGGCCGAGGCGTTCTCGGGGATCATGGTCGCGCTCGAGGGCCAGCTGCCGACGCTCTATCCGATGCTGGTCGACGCCATGCACAGGATGGGCTTCGACGACGACCAGCTCGAGTTCTTCCACGTGCACATCGAGAACGACCCGGGCCACGAGGCCTCGGGCCTGTCGATCGCGACGCGCTACGCGAACACGCCGGAGCTGCAGCGCAAGGCGATCGCCGCGGTGCGCGCCTCGGCGCAGATGCGCTACAGCATGCTGTCCGGGATGCTCGCCACCTTCGGCCTGCGCCAGCCGCCTGAGCCCGAGGGAGCGCGCCGCCATGGTCCACGAGCTCAGGCATTCGATGCTGGCGCGACAGGGCGCCGACGACCTCGCCCGCCAGCGCTTCGTGCTCGCGCTCAAGCGCGAGCTCACCGGCCGCATCCGTCCCGGCAACCAGCTGCTGTACGACGCGCGCGTCGCACCGGCGCTGCGCCAGCGGCTGCGCTCCCGCGCGCCGCTCGACCGCGAGGAGATCAAGCGCGGCCTGCTGGCCGATCCGGCCTGGCAGGCCTGGGCGGCGCTGACGCGCTGCTCGCAGGAGATGATGTGGGCCACGGTCAGCGAGCCGCTGATGCGCGACCGCGAGCGCATCGAGGCCGAGGGCCGGCGCCTGCGCGAGAGCCCGGCGAAGCTCGGCGGCCTCGAGCTGCCTGCCGGCTTCGAGCCGCCAGCGGCGATGCGCGAGCACCATGTACACCTGCAGCCGCAGGGCTACGCCTATACGCGCGACGGCGACGACGTCATGGCGGGCGCGCTCTACGAAGCCGGCGGCAACCTCTACTCGATGGGCCAGGGCATGGGCGGCGACGACAGCAAGGGCTTCGCCGCGATCCGCTGGATCAAGGCCAACCGCCCCGGCTTCGCGCCGCGCCGCATCCTCGACATGGGCTGCTCGGCGGGCGCCGGCTCGGTGCCCTATGCGCAGGAATTCCCGGACGCCGAGGTGCACGCGATCGACATCGGCGCGGCGATGCTGCGCTATGCGCATGCGCGCGCCGAGTCGCTCGGCGCTCGGGTCTTCTTCCACCAGATGGACTGCGGCGCGACCACCTTCCCCGACGGGCACTTCGACCTGGTCGTCTCGCACAACCTGTTCCACGAGGTCTCGAACGAGACCCGCAACGCCACCTTCCGCGAGACCTGGCGGCTGCTCGCGCCGGGCGGCCTCGCGCTGCACCAGGACGTCGCGATCCAGAACGCCACGCGCACGCCGTTCGAGCAGGCCGAGCGCGCCTACGACGTCTATTACAACGACGAGCCGTTCTGGGAGAACTACGCCGACGCCGACATCCCGCGCGAACTGGTCGCGGCGGGTTTCCCGCCGGGCAGCGCGCATGCGATCCCGCTCGGCAAGATCAACGGGCCGGGGCACTGGTTCGCGGCCGTCGCCGACAAGCCGCGCGCGGCGCCGCTGCGCGACAGCGCGCAACAGTAATCGGGGGGGGATTGGACCATGGACGACCTGAACGCCGTACGCAGCGCGATCGAGTACAGCGCCGAGCCGCGCGTCGCCTTCTTCGAGGATCCCGCGGTCGACCGCGTGCTCGGCATCACCATGGCCGTCGCGCAGGAAGTCGGCGCGGTGCTCGAGCGCCTCGACACGATGGAGCGCCTGCTGGTGCAGTCGGGCGCGCTGCAGGCAGGCGCGCTGCAGGCCTACGTGCCGGACCCGGCGGTCGCGCGGCAGCGGCTCACCATGCAGGAGGCCTTCGTCACGCGGCTGCTGCGCGTGGTCGAGCAGGAACTGGTCGCGGTGCGCGCCGGACAGGCGGCCGCGGCGGATTCCGGCGCGGGCCGCGCCGCCGACGCGGCCTGAGACGAGCGCGGTCCGCACCGTCCCGATCCCGCCAGCGCCACTCCGGGGTGAGGCCATGCTGATCAACAACTGGTACGTCGCCTGCGCCGCCGGCGACGTGGTGCCCGGCAAGCCGACGCGCGTGCAGATGCTCGGCTGCCACTTCGTGTTGTTCCGCGACGCGCAGGGCGCGGTCGCCTGCCTCGCCGACACCTGCCCGCATCGCGGCGCGGCGCTCGGCGACGGCGAGCTGGTGGGCCACGAGCTCGCCTGCCCCTATCACGGCTGGCGCTTCGGCGCCGATGGGCGCTGCACGCAGATCCCGGCGCTCGGGCCCGAGGTCGCGCCACCGAAGCGCGTGCGCGTCGACCGCTACCCGACCGCGGAGAAGTACGGCTGGATCTGGTGCTTCCTCGGCGACCTTCCCGAGGCCGCCCGGCCCAGGATCCCCGACCTCTTTCCCGAGTTCGACGACACCGCGCACTGGCGCCGCATGCCCTACGCCTTCGAGGCCAAGGCCAACTGGATGCGCTTCGAGGAAAACTCGCTCGACACCGCGCACACCAACTTCGTGCACCGCCAGTTCGGCGCCAAGCGCACGCCGAAGCTCGAGCCCTACCCGATCGAGCCGACCGAATGGGGCGCACGCGTCGCGCGCGAGAAGCCCGCGCCGCAGCAGGACCAGAAGTCCGGCGAGATCGCCAAGCTGCTGGCCGCCGACCGGCGTTCGACGCGGGTGTCGCTGGAGTTCAGCCTGGTCGGGCTCTGCCATCGGATCCAGCCGACGTTCCGCGAGGGCATGAGCCAGATCAACTTCACCGCGCGTACGCCGATCGACCCGTGGCGCTCGCGCGCGATCGGCTGGCAGGCGCGCAACTACCTGCTCGAGCCCGAGCACGACGCGGAGCGCATGGCTGGCATCCTGCTCGCGGTCGAGGAGGACCTGCGGGTGGTCGAGAAAGTGGAGCCGAAGCTGACGCCGCGCTCGCTGACCGACGAGTTCCTGACCGAGACCGACGGCATGGAAGTCGCGTTCCGCAAGACCGTGGCGCGCTACGCCGCAGCCGGCAACGAGATCGACGTCGACCGCTTCGAGCAGTTGCGTCGCCGCCAGGTGCTGGTGATCCCCTCGCCCGGCCGGCGCGAGGATCCGTCGAACTGGGTGCACCAGACCGTGCCGCTGGTGGCGACCTAGCCGGCTGATTCGCCTGCCACCGGGCCCCCACCCTGCGACCCGCCCGGCCGGCGCCGCGGCCGGCCCACTGCGGCCGGCCCGCGCTCCGGTCAGGCGACCTAGGCGACGCACTACCGATAATAACCATAGGTTATTATGTGGTTAGCTTATCGTTCCACCCCGGAGGCCTGCTTGGCCGCCAGCCCCGACGACGCCCGAACCACGACCGCCGCGGTGCCGCAGCGTCCCTACTCGCTCGCCTTCCTGCTCGCCGACATCCTGCGGCTGACGCGCACCGAGTTCCGCCGCCAGGCCACCGGACTGCGCCTGACGCCGGCGCTGTCGCGCCTGCTGTTCTACGTCGACCAGCGGCCGGGCTGCAGCCAGGCCGAGCTCGCGGCCTACCTCGAAGTCACGTCGGCGACGGTCGGCCGGATGATCGACCGCCTCGAGTCCGGTGGCTTCCTGCGGCGGCTGCCCGATGCCAGCGACCGGCGCGCGTTCAGGATCCACCTCGACGCCGCGGCCGCGCCATTGATCGAGCGCATGCACGCGGCGCTCGACCGCACGCTCTCCAAGATGACCACCGGCATTGCCGCGGCCGAGCAGGCCGCGCTGCGCGCGACGCTCGAGCGGATGCGCGCCAACCTTTCGACCGAGGAGGCCTGACATGGACGGCCCCAGTCTCTCGCCCGACGGCGGCGTCGCCGCGGCCCCCGTCCGTCTCGCCCTGGCGCCGGCGCCTGCTGCTCTGGGTGCTGCCGCTCGTGGTGGCCGGCGGTGCGCTCTGGTACTACGGCTCGGCCGGCCGCTTCGTCGAGACCGACAACGCCTACGTGCACCGCGACCGCATCGACGTCGCGCCGCAGGTCTCGGGCGACATCGTGCAGGTGCTGGTCGCGGAGAACGCGCCAGTGAGCGCCGGGCAGCCGGTGCTGCGGCTCGACGACACGCTCGCGAAGATCGCCGTCGACGGCGCCGAGGCGCGCCTCAACAGCGCGCGCGCCGAGATCGCCGCACTGCAGGCCACCTGGCGCGAGAAGGTCGGCCAGGCGGCGGTCGCGGCGCGCGCCGCGGAACTCTCGATGCGCGAACTCGACCGCCAGCGCCAGCTCGCGGCACAGCGCCTGGTGCCGGCCTCGCAGCTCGACGCGGTGCAGCGCTCGACCGACATCGCGAACGGCGCCGCCGCGGTGATGAAGCTGCAGATCGAGCAGAGCCAGGCGAAGCTCGGCGGCAACGCCACGCGCCCGGTCGACGACTACGCGACGGTGCGCGCGGCCGCGGCCGACCTCGCACGCGCCCGCGTCGACCTGCAGCACACCGTGGTGTATGCGCCGCAGTCCGGCATCGCCAGCCACCTGCCGAAGGTCGGCGGCCGCGCCGACGCGGGCCGCCCGGCGTTCGCGATCGTCGCCGACCGGACGGTCTGGGTGGAGGCGAACTTCAAGGAGACCGACCTCGAGTGGGTGCGCCCCGGGCAGACGGTCCAGGTCGAGCTCGACACCTATCCGGAGCATCGCTGGCAGGGCAAGGTCGAGAGCATCTCGCAGGCGACCGGCGCGGCGTTCTCGGTGCTGCCGGCACAGAACGCCTCGGGCAACTGGGTCAAGGTGGTGCAGCGCATCCCGGTGCGCGTCGTGCTGCAGCCCGGCAAGGACGATCCGCCGCTGCGCGACGGCATGAGCGCGACGGTGCGCATCGACACCGGCCCGCATCGCCGCTTCGACCGCTGGTTCGCGGCGCTGCGCTGAGGGCGCGGGGATGGGCGCTCCACGGTCCGGCGTCGCGCTGACCAGCAGCCAGCGCTCGATGCTGTCGATCGCCACCGTGCTCGGCACGATGATGTACGCGATCGACTCGACGATCGTGAACGTCGCGCTGCCGCACATGCAGGGCAACCTGCAGGCGAGCCAGGACCAGGCGGCCTGGATCCTCACCTCGTACATCGTGGTGAGCGCGATCATGACGCCGCTCGCCGGCTGGCTCGGCACGCGCTTCGGCCTCCGGCCGGTGATGCTCGCGAGCGTGGTCGGCTTCACGGTCGGCTCGATGCTCTGCGGCATCGCCACCGACCTCGGGCAGATCGTCGCGTTCCGCGTGCTGCAGGGCATCTCGGGCGCGGCGCTGATACCGCTCGGCCAGGTGGTGCTGCTGCAGGAGTATCCGCGCGAACAGCACGCCAAGGTGACCGCGCTCTGGGGCATGGGCGTGCTGCTCGGTCCGGTGATCGGCCCGACGCTCGGCGGCTGGCTCACCGACGAGCTGTCGTGGCGCTGGGCGTTCTACATCAACCTGCCGTTCGGCCTGCTGGCCTTCCTGGGCATGTACGCGACGATGCGCCGCGGCGACGGCGACGCGCGGCGGCCGTTCGACCTCACCGGCTTCCTGCTGCTGTCGCTCGCGATCGGCCTGTTCCAGCTGATGATGGACCGCGGCCAGGGCGAGGACTGGTTCGAGTCGGGCGAGATCGTCGCCGAGGGCTTCTTCGCGGCGCTGTGCTTCTACATGTTCATCGCCCACTCGATGACCTCGAAGCGCCCGTTCGTCGACCTGCACCTTTTCGCCAACCGCAACTTCGTGCTGTCGCTGGTCGTGATGTTCGCGATCGGCATCGCGATCTTCAGCCCGACGATGCTGTTGCCGGGCTTCCTGCAGCAGCTGCAGGGCTACAGCCCGACGCAGCCGGCTGGCTCACCGCGGCGCGCGGCGCCTCGGCGATGTTCGCGATGCTGGTCTCGGGGCGCCTCGTCGGCCGCGTCGACCTGCGCGCGCTGATGCTGTTCGGGGTCGGCTCGGCGGCGCTGTCGCTGTGGATGATGGGCCAGTTCAGCCTCGACACACCGGCCTGGCGCGTGGTCGCGGCCGGCCTGCTGCAGGGCATGGGCGCGCCGACGACCTTCGTGCCGCTCAGCATCGCGGCCTTCGGCACCCTCGGCGGCGCGCAGCGCACCGAGGCGGGCGCACTGCTCACGCTGACCCGCAACATCGGCGCCTCGGTCGGCATCTCGATGGCGGTGGCGCTGCTGGCGCGCGGCACGCAGACCAACCAGGCCTATCTGGCCGAGAACTTCACGCCGTATGCCGCGACGCGCTGGGCCGACATCGCGGCGCAGCCCGGCGACCCGGCCTCGAGCGCGCGGCTGATGGGCGAACTCGCGCGCCAGGCCGCGGGCATCAGCTACGCGAACGACTTCTACATCCTGGCGTTCGCCACCTGCCTGGCGCTGCCGCTGGTGCTGCTCCTCAAGGTGCAGTCGCCGACGGCCGCAAATAGCGGCGCAGCGGCGCGCCCCGCGCGCGACGCGGCCGCGCTCGACGCCGGGCACTGAGCCGGCGCCGCGCGCCGGCGGCCTCGCGCCGGTCGCGGGAATCGAGCCACCGCTGGTTCGACTCGCCACACCGCAGCGGCCCCAGGGCCGCCGCTCTCAGGCGCGCGCGTCCGGTTGCCGCTCGGGCAGCGCGCGCTGGAAAGCCTCGAGCCCGGCGCAGGCCGCCTCGATCGCCGCGATCCGCGGGAACTGCGCCGGGTCGACGCCGAAGCGCCGCGACGCATAGCACTGAGGCACGAGGCAGGCGTCGGCGAGCGTCGGCGCGTCGCCGTGGCAGAAGCGCCCCATGCCGGGCTCCACCGCCAGCCGCTGCTCGAGCGCGCGCAGGCCGCGGCCGATCCATTCCTGCAGCCAGCCGGCCACGGCCTGCTCCGGCCAGCCATGTCGCTCGCGCAGCAGCCGCGTCACCGCGGTGTTCTGCAGCGGCTGGATGTCGGCGACGATCAGCTGCGCGAGGCTGCGCACCCGCGCGCGCTCGAGGGGCGCCGCGGGCAGCAGGCGCGGCGCGGCCGGATAGGCCTCGTCGAGCCATTCGAGTATCGCCATCGACTGCGTCAGCACGACGCCGTCGACCTCGAGGGTCGGCACGCGCGACTGGGGGTTGAGGCGGACGTAGTCGGGATCGAACTGCGCGCCGCCGTCGCCGCGCACCAGGTCGACCGCGACGTACTCGTAGTCGAGCCCCTTGAGTGCGAGGCCGATCCGTACGCGGTAGGCGGCGGAACTGCGCCAATAGGCGTGGAGTCGCAGGTGGTGCATCGAGTCCTCTCGTTCGATGGACGGGTTCAATGGCCGGGCGTGGCGGCGGTGGCCGGCTGCCAGCGCGGATCGCGGGTCTTGTCGACCAGTACCGCGCGCACGCCTTCGACGAAGTCGGGGTGTCGCACCATGGCCCGCGCCGCCTCGAACTCGCGCGCGAGGCAGTCGCCCAGCGGGCTCCATTGGCCCGCCGCGAACAGCGCCAGGGTCACGTCGAGGCTGTGGGGCGAGGCGCGCGCCAGGTCCTCGAGCGCGGCGCGCGCGAACTCGCCGCCGCGGCGCTCGAGCGCCGCCAGCAGCGCGCCGCGATCGCCGCCGGCGCCGAAGGTGGCCGCACAGTCGGCCGCGAGCGCCTCGAGGCGTGGCGCGCGCGCCGGCACCGCATGCGCATCCAGTACCGCGGCGACGCTGGTCGCGCCGCGCTGCGCCAGCGCGAGCCGCAGTTCGTCGAGGCGCTCGGCGGGCACCAGGTGGGTCGCGATGCCGAGCGCGACCGCCTCGGCGCCGTCGAGGCGCGCGCCGGTGAGACCCAGCCAGCGGCCGAGCGCCGCCGGCAGGCGCGGCAGGAAATGACTGCCACCGACGTCCGGGAAGAAGCCGAGCGCGGTCTCGGGCATCGCGAACTGCGCGCCCGGCGTGGCGACGCGCCAGCGACCGTGCACCGACAATCCGAGTCCGCCGCCCATGCAGACCCCGTCGATCAGCGCCACCAGCGGCAGGTCGAGCGCGGCGAGGCGCCGGTTGAGCGCGTACTCGGTGGCGAAGAAACGCTCGGCCTCGGCCTGCGCGCCGCCGAGGCAAAGCTCGCGGATGCGCCGCATGTCGCCGCCGGCGCAGAACGCGCGCGGCGCGGACGAACCGATCAGCACGGTACGCACCGCCGGATCGCGCTCGAACGCGTCGAGGGCGCGGCCGATGGACTCGATCATCGACGTGGTCAGGGCGTTGAGCGCCGCCGGTCGGTCGAGCGTCAGCACGCCGGCCGACCCCTGCAGCGAGGCACGGACGTAGTCGGACGCGGTGGAGGCATCGGCAGCCATGCGATGGACCGGCGGCGAGGATCGTGCGGGATGGTACGCGGCGGCAGGGCCGGCGGCGAACCCTGCGCGGGCCCTGGCCTTGCCCTAGAATTCGCGTGCCGGGCGCGCTTCCCGGTCCCGAATTCCGGGCCTGCGCGCCGGCCTCGCCCGCCGGCATGCAGCAGCACAGCGCTCCGCGACGCCCCGACGCCCAGCCGCCTCCCGGCCGGCGGGCGCGCGTCGCGGCCTCGGCCGTCGCGACCTGCACGATCGCCTGCGCCGGCCTGGTGTTTGGCAGCCACGCCGCCACCGCGACTGAAACGGGCGCGACCGCAACGGGCGCGACCGCAACGGGCGCGACCGGAACGGGCGCCGCCGGCCGGCCGGTCGCGGCGACCGAGATGGCGCTGCGCCGCGCCGTCAGCCGCCTCGTGACCCAGGATCTGGTCGCCCCGCCCGCGCTCGACGCGCTTGCCGATGCGCTCGAGGCCGGCGAAGCCGACCCGGTGCGCCGCACCCTCGCGTCGGCCGCGCGGGCCCGCGCCGGCTTCCGCGACATGCGCATCGCGGCCTGGGAGGCGGCGGTCGCCGACTGCCAGCGGCAGGCGGAGCTCGCGGCCGACCCTCTGGCCCGGTTCCACGCGCTGCGTCAGTCCGGGATGCTGCGGATGAACCGCGGCGACTTCGAGGCGGCGGTCGGCGACGCCGTCGCGGCGCTCGCGGCGGCGCGCGCCAGCGGCGAACCGCTGGCGCTGGTCGCGGCGCTCACCAACCTCGGCACCGTGGCCCAGTTCGCCGGCGAGTTCGACGCCTCGGTGCGCTACTACGCCGACGCGCTCGCGCTCGCGGTCCAGCTCGGCGAACCCGGCATCGAGGCCGTCATCCACAACAACCTCGGCTACCTCTCGATCGAGAACGGCGATCTCGATGCCGCGCTGCGCAGCTTCGACCAGGCGGCGGACGTCGCGGCGCGGTCCGGCAACCAGCAGATCGTCTTCACCCAGGCGAGCGGTCGCGCGATGGTGCAGCTCGCGCGCGGCGAAGCGGCGCGCGCGATCGCCGGGCTGGTCGCGACGCTCGACGGCGCCGGCTTGCGGATCGACGGCTACCTGCGCGGCGAGATGCGCGTGTTCCTGGCGCGCGCGCAGTACGCGGCCGGCGACGCGGTCGCGGCAGGTCGCAACGCGCGCCTCGGATTGCAGCTGCTCGCCGGCATGCCGGTGCGGGCGCTGCCGGCGCAACTGGTGCTCGCCGACGCGCAGATCGCCGCCGGCAACGCGGCCGAGGCCGCGAACCGCGCCCGCGACGCGGCGCGACGCGCCGCCGGCGGCACGCGCGTGCGCGCCGCGCTGCTCGACGCCGAGGCGCGCGCCCTGGCCGCGTCGGGCCGGCACGCCGACGCCTACACGGTGCAGCTCGAGGCGCTGCGCGAGCGCGACCGCTCGAGCGCCGACCGCGCCCGGGCGCAGCTCGGCTTCCTGCAGGCGCGCTTCGCCGAGGAGCTGGCGCAGCGCGAGCTCGCGCTGGCGCGCGCCGAGCGCGCCTCGTCCGAGGCGCGCTCCGCGCAGTCGCGCCAGCAGCGCGATTTTGCGTTCGTGCTGCTCGCGCTGGTGCTGGCGGCGGTGGTATTCGGCGCGTTGACGATGCAGCGTCGCCGCCTCGTCGAGCGCGAGACCGCGCGCCTGCAGCAGCTCGACGCGCTCGGCCAGCTGACCGGCGGCGTGGCGCACGACTTCAACAACCTGATGACCGTGGTCGAGCAGTCCGCCGGGCTGCTGCGCGAGCGCGCCGGGGTGCGCGCCGACGAGCTCGCGCTGCGGCTGGTCGAGGAGTCGCGCGGCGCGGCGCGCGCCGGCGCGCAGATCACCCGCCAGCTGCTCGCGTTCGCGCGCCGCCAGCCGCTCGAGCCGCAGACGCTGCTGCTCGACTATTACTTGCTCGGCATCCGCGCGCTGCTCGCCGGCACGCTCGGCGGCCGGCTGCGCTTCGAGATCGACGTACAGCAGCCGGCGCCGGCGGTGCGCGCGGATCGCGCGCTGCTCACCTCCGCGCTCGTCAACCTGCTGGCCAACGCGCGCGACGCCACGCCACCCGGCGGCACCGTGCGCATCCAGGTCGCGCGCGCGCTCCAGCCGCCCGGCCGGATCGCGATCGCGGTGGTCGACGACGGCGCCGGCATGTCGCCCGAGGTGTTGCGGCGCGCCACCGAGCCGTTCTTCACGACGCGTGCCGGACAGGGCGACGGGGGCCTCGGCCTCAGCATGGTCGAGGGCTTCTGTCGCCAGTCCGGCGGCGAGCTGCGCCCTCGAATCCCGCCCGGGCCTCGGCACCACGGCCACGATGATCTTGCCGGAAGATGCATTAGCCACCATCATTCCGGCCGTGAGGGCGCCCAACCAGCAAGGTCGGTTCTTTGGCCAGACCGCGCTGCTCGTCGAGGACAACGATCGACTGCGGCGAGTGCTCGAGCTGTCGCTCGCCGAGATCGGCTTCGCGGTCAGTTCGGCATCGAACGGGGACGCCGCGCGCGAGCTGCTGCGGGCCGCAAGTCACCCGGACCTCCTGTTCTCCGACATCCGCATGCCCGGCCAGCTCAACGGCGTGCAGCTCGCCGCCTGGGTCGTCGCCAACTGCCCGGGCACGCGCGTGCTGCTGCAGACCGGCTACGCCGAGGAAGACGCCGGCGAATTCCCGGTGCTGCGCAAGCCCTTCACCGCCGAGGAACTGATCGCCGCCATCGCCTCGGTGCTGACGGGCACGCGGCCCTGAGCGCAGCACCGCCGACCGCCGCGCCCGCCTCCCCCACTCAACCTTCCGACAGCAGGACGCCACGATGAGCCCCAACCAGCAGGCCGAGAAGCTCGCGCTGATAGGTGGTGGACGCGGCGAACCGCTGCTGCGCCAGGCCTTCGACCTCGCCGCCGACGGCATCGCGGTGCTCGACGTGACCGGTCCGCTCGCCCGGGTGGTGCTGGCCAACGCGACGCTCGGCCGCCGCCTGGGCGTGGCGCCCGGCATGCTCGCCGGCGATCCGATGCAGTCCTGGGTGGCCCCGTCCAGCGTCTCCGAGCTGCAGGCGGCGGTGCTGCAGGCCGCATCCGGCGGCGCCGAGGCCCGCGTGGAATTGTCGCTGGTCGCGGCCGACGGCGCGCAGTGGTGGGCGTTGGCGGTGCTGCGGCGCCTCGACGATCCCGAGGGGGCGCGCCTGCTCGCGACCTTCACCGACCTCACCGAGCGACGCGCGATCGAGGAGACCGCGGCCTCGCTGCCGTTGATGATCGCGGGGCTCGACCGCGATCTGCGCGTCGCCTGGGTCAACGATTCGCTGCGACGCATGATCGGCCGGCCGGTGCCGGAGATCATCGGCCGCTGCTGGCTCGACGAGTTCCCCTGCGCCGCGTCGCGGCGTCCGGTCTACGAGCGCGTGCTCGCCGGCGAGTCGCTCGACTTCGACCGGCTCGACATGCAGATGCCCGGCGGCGAGCCGCTGTCGCTCGCGATGTCGCTGCGACCCATACGCCAGCTCGACGGGCGGGTGCGCGGCGTGATGGTGATGGCGCGCGACATCGGCATGCAGCTGCATGCCGAGGCGGAGCGCCGCCAGGCCGAACATCGCCTGTCGGTGCTGGTGGAGAAGTGCCAGGACGTCATCACGGTGCTGACGCGCGACGGCGTCATCGAGTACCAGAGCCCTGCATGCCAGCGCCTGACGGGCTACTCGGCGGAGGAGCTGGTCGGCCGCAACGTGTTCGAGTTCGCCCATCCGGACGACCTGCCGGACCTGCGGCAGCGCTTCGCGGCGCACCTCGTCGACCCGAACCGCCTGATGCCGGACCCGGCCGAGGCGCGCTTCCGCCACAAGGGCGGCGGCTGGGTATGGATCGAACTGGTCGCGACCAATGCGTTCGCCGACCCGTCGATCCGCGGCCTGGTGATGGTGGCGCGCGGCATCGACCGTCGCAAGGCGGTCGAGGCCGAGATCGCCGCGAACCGCGCGCTGCTCGAGTTCTCGCTCGACGCGGCGCGCATCGGCGCCTGGGACTACGACGTCATGTCCGGCGTGCACCGCTTCGACGCGCGCTGCCGCGAGCTGATCGGCGGCACGGCCGAGGCCTCCACCGTGCCGCTGCCGGAACTCGCGCGCATGACGCATCCGGACGACCTCGCCCGCTCGCGCGCCGAACTGCTGCGCCACATCAAGGGCGAGACGCCGTGGTACGAGATCGAGTACCGCGCCCGCGTCGACGAGGGCCCGTGGCACTGGGTCTATGCGCGCGGGCGCGTCTCGGCGCGCAGCGGCGACGGCCGCGCCACGCGCCTGAGCGGCGTGATGATGGGCATCAACGAACGCCGCCGCGCCGAGAGCGAGCTGCGCGAGTCGGAGACCCGGCTCGAGACGGCGCTCTGGGGCGGCGCCGTCGGCTTCTGGGGCTGGAGCGCCGACGGCGGCAGCTTCTTCAGCGACAGCTGGCTGGCGCAGAGCGGCTACACGCGCGCCGAATGGACCGCGCGGTCGGGAGGCTGGAGCAACCTGGTGCACGCCGACGACCGCGCGCGGGTCGACTCGAAGGTCGAGCGCTTCATGGGTGGCCTGGACCAGGCGCTCGACGTCGAGTGCCGCATCCAGACCAAGTGCGGCGACTGGATCTGGATCCACGCGCGCGCGCGCGCGCCCGAGCGCGGCCCGGACGGCCGCGCGCTGCGCATCTTCGGCACCAGCGTCGACATCACCGCGCAGAAGAAGATGCGCGAGTTCCTCGAGGAGACGCAGGCCGCGGCCTCGGTCGGTGGCTGGGAGCTGAACCTGCGCACCCAGGCACTCAGCTGGACCGCCGAGACCTACGCGCTGTTCGAGACCACGCCGGCCGAGTACACGCCGTCGATGGCGAACGCGTTCGACCTGTACGATCCCGCGTGCCATGCCTCGATGCAATCGGCGATGGGCGGCGCGATCGAACGCGGCGAGCCGTTCGACATCGAGGTGCGCGCGCACAGCCTCAAGGGCCGGCCGATGTGGCTGCGGCTGGTCGGCAAGGCGGAGCGCGCCGGCGGCCAGACGGTGCGCCTGTACGGCGCCAAGCAGGACATCACGGCGCTCAGGGAAGCCGAGAACGCACGCCGCGCCGCGCTCGCCGAGCTACGCGCGGTCACCGAGAACGCGCCCGACTGGCTGATCCTGGTCGATCCCGAGCTGCGCGTGAAGTACGCCAACCGGCCGCTGCGCGGCGTGCCGGTCGCGGAGGTCATCGGCCGCAACGGCCTCGAACTGCCCGACCCATCGGTCCGCGACCTGCTGCAGGAGGCCTGCCGGCGTGCGCTCGCCGAGCAGAAGCGCAACTTCGCCGAGACCTACGAGCAGATGCCCTGGGGCGAGTGGTGCCACCTCGAGTACTCGGCCGCGCCGATCATCCAGGACGGCCGCGCGATCGGCCTGTCGGTGCGCGTCTCCGACGTCACCGGCCGCAAGCTCGCGCAGCAGCGGCTGCGAACCCAGGCGCGGGTCCTCGAGACCATGCGCGAGGGCGTCGTGCTGTTCGGCGCCGACGGCAGGATCCGCGTCGCCAACCCGGCTGCCGACCGGTTGTTCGGCGCGACGCCCGGCTCGCTGCCCGGCGCGCCCTGCGCGCGCCTCGGCCTGCCGACCGAGCTGCTGGGTCGCGTCGCGCGCGCCCCCGCGGCGGACGAAGCCGCGCCCGCGCCGCTGCTGCGCGAATGGCTGGCGCAGCGCGACGACGGCACCGAGTTCCTGGTCGAGGGCGTGTTCAGCGGCGGCGAGGTGGACGGCGAGCCGACGGTGATCGGCGTGCTGCAGGACGTCACCGACCGGCGCCAGCTGGAGCGCGCGATCATCGAGGCCTCGAGCTTCGAGCAGCAGCGCATCGCCAGCGACCTGCACGACGGGCTTGGCCAGGAGCTCACCGGCATCGCGCTGCTGCTGCGCACCGCGCTCGGCCAGCTGGCCGCCGACCCCGCGGGCGGCCTGCAGCTGGTGCGCGAGGCGAGCGAGCTGGTCGAGGGCGCGGTGCAGAGCGCGCGCGCGCTCGCCCATGGCCTCGCGCCGGCCGCGCTCGAGCTCGGCGGCCTGCCGGGCGCGCTCTCCGACCTCGCGCAGCGCCTGCGCCGCACCTACGGCATACGCGCGCAGTTCCGCAAGAACGTCGAGGTGCCGCTGCAACTCGACACGGCCCAGGCGAGCCACCTCTATCGGATCGCGCAGGAATGCGTGAACAACGCGGTGCGGCACGGCAAGGCAACGTCGATCACGCTGCGGCTGGTCGCCGACGGCCAGACCGTGAAGCTCGAGATCGTCGACAACGGCAGCGGCATGCCGGCGCCGGAGCGCCGTTCGGCGAGCGGCATGGGCCTGCGCATCATGGAGTACCGGGCGCGCATGCTGGGTGGCGAGCTCAGCATCCGCAACCCGCGCCGCGGCGGCACCGCCATCTGCTGCTGCGTGCCGCTGTCGCCGCCGCGCGGCTGAGCGCCGCGCTCGCGAGGACACCCGGCAGGCCGCAGGGACCGTCTGGGACGATCGCCGCGACCTGCCGGGGCAGCCCCGGCGCGCATCGAGGGGGGAGAAGCGCGCGCCGGAGGTGTTGCTCGGTCGCCCGGGTTTACTTCCCGAGGCTCAGCTTGCGGGTGATCATGACCCCGTAGGCCATCGGGTCGATGTTCACGGTGCCGAGGTTGGTGGTGCCGAGGCGCGCGTCCGTGTCGATGTCGAACCAGCGGACGTTGAGGTTCACCGCCCAGTCGGCGTTGATCGCGATGTCCATGCCGGCCTCGACCGCGGCGCCGAACGAGTTGTCGAGCTCGAGCTTCGAGCCCGCCAGCGCACCCTGGGTCTTCTCGCTGTAGAACAGCGTGTAGTTGAGGCCCGCGCCGAGGTACGGCCGGAAGCGCGCCGCGTCGGGCGCGAAGTGGTACTGCAGCGTCACGGTCGGCGGCAGGGTGCGTGGTCTCGGCCACCTTGGCGCCGTTGGCGTTCAGGTTGATGTCGTGCTTGAACGGCACCGCGCCGAGCACCTCGACCGCGAAGTGCGGCGAGACGAAATAGGTCGCGCTCACCGTCAGGCTGGTGCCGTCGTCGACGTTCACGACCGGGTGGTTGTTCGACTTCGGCGCGACGTTGTGGGCACCGGCACGGAACAGCCAGTCGCCGGATTGCGCGCCCGCGCTCGCCAGGCCACAGACGGCCAGTGCCAGCAGCGCGCGTTGCTTCTTGTTGGTCTTCATCTTCGATCTCCTCGATCGTGCAGCGATTCGACGCGCGACAGGTTAGGGCCGCGCCCGCTCCCGCCCCTTGACGCCGGTCAACGCGGCGGCCCGCACGGACTAGGTATTTGCCGACGCGGCTTGCGGCATGCACCGAAGGCGGCCGCGCCGGCGGCGCCGGTATAAAGTCGGCGATGCCGAGACCGACCCTGACCGTGCTGCCGTCCTCGCCACGGGAGCCGGAAGCCTGCGCACGCTGCGTCGGCGCCAATCGCTGCTGGCCGGACGACCCGGAGGTACGCGCCACCACCGGCGTCGCGCGCCGCATCGCGCTCGCGCGCGGCGACGCGCTGTGGCGCCAGGCGGAGCCGTTCGCCGCGGTCTACGTGATCGCGAGCGGCAGCCTGCGGCTCGCGACGCTCGACCCTTCGGGGCGCGAGCGGGTCACCGGCTTCGGCTTCGCCGGCGAGGTGGTCGGCCTCGACGGCTTCGCGCTCGGCGCGCATCCCTGCCGCGCCACCGCGCTCGAGTCCACCACGGTCTGCCGCCTGCTGTGGCAGGCGAACGGCAACAGCGAGGCCTACACCGGCCTCGAGAAGGCGCTGCTGCGGCGCGTCGCGCGGGTGCGCGCGCGCCAGGCGGCGCGCCTCGCGGCCGTGGACGCCGTTGCGGCGGTCACGGGCTTCTTCGAGATGCTGCGCGAGCGCATGCCGGAACGCTGGCGCGACGGCCGACTCAGCTTGCCGATGAGCCGCGGCGACATCGCCAGCCACCTCGGCATCGCGCCCGAAACCCTGAGCCGCTGCTTCCGCGCGCTGCAGCGCGACGGCGTACTGGAGGCGAACGGCCGCGACCTGCACTGGCGACCGGCGGCGGGTGCCGCGAGCGCCACCCGCTGAGCCGCATTCAGTCGACGCGCGCCGCGGGCAGGCGCAGTTCCACCTCGAGGCCGCCGACGTCGCGCAGTCGCGCGGCGATCGTGCCGCCGTGCGCCTCGAGCGCGCGACGCGCGATCGCGAGGCCGAGCCCGGTGCCCTCCGAGCCGTCGGGCACGCGCACATAGGGCTCGAAGATCTTCTCGAGGAACTGCGGCGGCACGCCCGGGCCGCGATCGCCGATGCGCACGCTCTGCCACTCGCCCTCGTGGCCGAGCGCCACCGACACGGCGCTGCCGGCGGGCGCATAGCGGATCGCGTTGCGCAGCACGTTCTCGAACGCGGCGCGCAGCAGGTCCGGATCTCCGACCACGGGCGCGCCGGCCGCGGCAGCGAGCTCGATCCGGCAACCCCGGTTCGCCGCCTCGAGTTCCTCGTCGCGCACCAGCGACTGCAGCAACTCGTCGAGCCGCAGCAGCCGCCGCTGCAGCGCCGCCGCGGCCTCGAGCCGCGACAGCTTGAGCAGGTCGCCGATGGTTCGGTCCATGCGCTGGATCTCGGCCTCGATCCGCGCCACCTCGCCGCCGCCGACCGTGCCGCGATGCGCCGCGAGCGCGACCGCCGCCTGCAGCCGCGCGAGCGGCGAGCGCAGTTCGTGCGACAGTTCGCCCATCAGCCGCGCGCGCCCCGCCAGCAGGCCCGAGATCTGCTCGGCCATGCGGTTGAAGTCCGCGGCCAGCGAGCCGAGCTCGTCGCCGCGCGTCGCGATCTCGGCCGGCACGCGCGCGTCGGTCTGCCCCGAGGCGAGCTCGCGCACCACGCGCTGCAGCTCGCCGACCGGGCGTCCCACCGAGCGCGCGATCCACCATGCCACCGTCGCGATCACCAGGATCGCCGCGGCGAGCAGCCCGAGCGTCGTCAGCGCGTTGCCGACCAGCGAGATGCGGTTCGGCAGCACCAGGAAGGTGTAGGCGGTGCCGTCGGGGGCGACCAGCTGCGGCGCGAGCCGCACCGGCCGGTAGGCGTCGCCGGGGCGCTCCGGCGGCCCCACCACCGAGCGACGCACGAAGCCGGCATAGAGCCGCGGCAGCGGCTGGCCGCGCAGGTCGACGCTGTCGGCGTCGAGCACGTAGACCGTGACGTCGGGCGGGATCGCCGCCGCGCCGTCCAGCCAGCGCACCAGTCCCTCGCGCCCGCCCTCGGCCAGCACCCGCGCCGCCTCGCGCCCGAGGGCCGCTGTGCTTGGTCGCGGTGTAGTTCTCGAGCTCGCCGCGCGCCACCACCCAGACGCTGGCGAGCGACAGCAGCACGAACGCGACCAGCGCCGCGCCGATGTAGAGCGCCATGCGCCAGTAGAGGCGCGTCGACGGCAGCGGCATCAGCCGCGCTCCGCCTGGCCGGCGCCGTGCTCGGGATCGAGCACGTAGCCCTGGCCGCGCACGCCGCCGATGCAGCCCTCGGGCATGCCGGCGGCCTCGAGCTTGCGGCGCAGCTTCGAGATCAGGGTGTCGATACTGCGGTCGTAGGCCTCGATCGGCCGGTCGAGGGCGAGCTGCGTCAGCCGCGCACGCGACAGCACCTCGCCCGGATGGCGCAGCAGCTGCTCGAGCACCCGCATCTCGGCCGCGGTCAGCGCGAGCGGCTGGCCGCGGGCCTGCGCCTCGCGCCGTCGCAGGTCGAGGCGGATCGGCCCGGCGACCAGCTCGGTCTCGGCGGCCGCGGTCGGCGCCGGCGCCGCGGGTCGCGCCGCTTCAGGATCGCGCGGATCCGCACCGCGAGTTCGAGCGGACTGCACGGCTTGGCGAGATAGTCGTCGGCGCCGTCCATCAGGCCGAGGATCCGCTCCGATTCCTCGCCGCGCGCGGTCAGCATCACCACCGGCAGGTCGTGGCGCTGCCGCAGCCGCTTCAGCGCCTCGAAGCCGCTGATGCCGGGCAGCATCACGTCGAGCACCAGCAGGTCGGGCGGATCGGCGTCGAGTCGCGCGAGGCCCGACTCGGCGTCGTGCGCCATCGCCACCTCGAAGCCCTGCAGCTCGAGGAACTCGCGCAGCATCGAGGCGAGCGCGACGTCGTCGTCCACCAGCAGGATGCGCGGCAGGTTCTGTTCCATGGGCCACATCCTGCCTGACGATTTCCCCGGATTTCGCTCTGTTGACGCGCCGTTGACACACGGCCTGCCCGGCAGGGCCTAGAGTCTCCCCCAGGTCTCGCCGGCGAAGCCAGGTGCCGCGATACCCGGATCGAGACCCTGCACCCGGACCCAGACGAGGCCGCGATGAGCACACCCGCCGACGCCGTCCCGAACGCCACCCCGGCCGCGCAGGCCGCCCCGCAAGGCGGCCTGATGGCGCTGCTGTACCGGCCGCCCTGGGTCGGCCTGCTCGCCTTCGTGATCGTCTTCGTGGTCCAGGCGCTGGGCCACACCGTGATGATCGTGATGGAGGACGTCTGGCCGGGCCCCGGTTATGTCTACCAGTCGGCGTTCGCGATGGGCGCCCTCGGCGCGGTGCTGCTGTTCCTCGGCATGCGCACCAGCAAGGAGGTCGCCGCCACCTGGTACGGCTTCTGGGCCGGCACCTTCCTCTGGACCGGCTGGATCGAGTTCTCGTTCGTCTGGTCCGCCAACTATCTCGGCGTGCCCGACCTGATGGACAAGCAGGTGGCCGGGGCGATCGCCACCAAGGCCGAGTACCTCGTGATGATGTCCTCGATCGGCGTCATGGGCTCGACGCTGGTCTATTTCCTGCTGAACAAGGAAACGAAGTGCAACTTCTTCCTCTGGTTCCAGCGCCACCTCAACCTGAAGACCGGCAAGCCCACTCCCGGCCACGAGCGCAACTTCGCGGCGATCACCGCGCTCGAGACGGTCTACGTGATCTGGTTCTTCTACCTCGTGCTGCTGTTCGTCTACGACGAGAAGATCCTCGGCGACCGCCATCCCGTCACCTATGGCCTGTTCTTCCTGAACGTGATCTGGGCGGTCTACCTGTTCCAGCGCCTGATGAAGTTCTGGAAGGTGACCACCGCGATCCGCTACGGCATCCCCACCGCGATCGTCGCCTGGAACGCCGTGGAACTCGCCGGCCGCTGGCACCTGTTCACCGAGTTCTGGGAGCACCCGCAGGACTTCGCGCTGGAGATGGGCCTGCTGACGAGCGGCGTCGTGATCGCGGCGCTGCTCGCGGCGCGCACGCCGGCGCACAAGAAGGCGGAGCTTTCGCGCAAGGCTGCCGTTCCCAAACCGGCGGGCTGACGTCGCGGGCGCTGGCGCCCTCTTCCTTTTGCGGTTCTCGGCACGCTGGTAGCAGGCGGCGCGGGCTGGAGGGTTGAGGGCTCTCTGCGCGCGGACGGCCGGAAGACGCATCCATGCGGGGCCTCGGAGCGGGCCATCCATGGCCCGCTACGCCGCGCGCAGAGAGCCCTCAACCCTCCAGCCCGCGCCGCCCACTGCCGTGTCAGCGATCGTCAGCGCAAGAAGGCGCCAGCACGGGCGACTCTCGCAAGTCGAAGATCACGAGGTCTGACCTGGCTGCCAAGGTTTGGGCGCCTGGTCGCAACGCTCGCGACATCAATGCGTCGTCGGGGCAGCCAGCCCGCGCCCGATGGCACGACGCCAAGGGCTCGAATTCTTCGACACCAACGCAAGACGACGGGACTGTCCTTCTTCGTGGAGGACCGCAGCGAACCGATCCGGGCGTGGCAACGTTTGGACAGGCGAGCGCGTACCTGAGGGGCTCTTGCGCGCGGCAAGAAGAGAAAACAGATCGGATTTCAAATCCGATCTGTTTTCTCTCGAGGCCCGCATGGATGCGTCTTCCCGCCGTCCGCGCGCAAGAGCCTCTCAGGTACGCGCTCGCCTGTGGCACCGACTTACCGCCGGCGACGCTTCACACCCTTTCTGGAGGACGGCAGCTCACGCCGGCGGCACGAGCCGCCCTGCCGCCACCATCGCCCCATACGTAGCGACCTGCAGCGCCGCGTTCTCCTGCACCGACGCCGCCGGCCGTGCAGCGAACGCATCGAGCGGCGCGCCCATGGCGGCGGCGTAGATCGGCGCATGCGCCTGCGGCGCGAATTCGGTGAGGAACGCGAAGCGCTGGCCCGCGCGCCGCCGTCGCAGCGCCTCGATGTCGAGCTGTGCCGTGACCAGGCATTCCTCGGTGCCGCCGGCGCGGTTCAGGATGCGGCCCTGGAAGTCCATGACCTGCGACTCGCCGTGGCAGACGTTCGGCGGCAGGCCGGAGTCGAGGTTCGGGCCCGAGTTCGCCATCGCGAGATAGCAGACGTTCTCCCAGGCGCGCGCCTTGCGCACCGCCGACCAGGCGCCGCCACCCTCGTCGAAGTGCTCGGGGCCGCGCGCCTCGCTGGTGATGTGCAGCAGCACCTCGGCGCCCTGCAGCGCGAGGCAGCGCGCCACCTCCGGGAAGTGGATGTCGTAGCACACCAGCGCGCCGAGCCGGCCGAGCGGTGTGTCGAGCACCGGGAACAGCGACTGCGGCCCACCGAACAGGCGGCAGTACTCGGTGTACACGTCCTGCGGCGTGGTCTTGCCGGTCAGGGAATAGAGCTTGCGGTAGCGCAGCGCGATCTCGCCGCGCGGGTCGATGATGAACGCGGTATTGAAGAACCGGCCGGGGAACTGCGGCATCCTCTCGTAGGCCATGCCGGCGACGTAGACGCCGAGCTCGCGCGCGGTGCGGCACAGCGGCTCGATCTCGGGCCCCGGCAACGTGATCGACGCCTCGACCCAGGCCGGTGTCGAGACGCCGAGCTCGAAGCCGTGCACGCAGAACTCGGGCAGCACGAACAGCCGGCTGCGGAACGCGGCGTGGCCGCGCCGCACCAGGTCGCAGAGATGCGCGACGTTGCCTTCCAGCACTTCGCGCCGGTAAGGCGCGTCGGCCCGCACCACGGGCCGCACCGCGGCCTGCACCACCGTGACGTTGTAGGGTTCCATGCGAGGTCCTCGAGGCAAGGTTACCGGGCTCGTTCCGCACGGCGCGCCAGGCCACGCCCCGCCACGCGGCGTCTCGCGGCGCGCATCGCGGCGGCCAGTCAGCCGGGGCGGCGGTAGACGCCGCGCTGGTACAGCCGGTCCTGTACGTCGGCGAGGCCGGTGACGCGGCCGCCGACGCGCGCATAGGGGTTCTCCAGCGGCGAACCCTTCCAGCCGTTGTTGGCGATGCCGAGCCCCTGCAGGTAGCCGCCCGCGTAGGCGCCCGGCTCGTCCCAGATCGCGGTGTTCAGGCGCAGGTCGCGGCGCGCGGCGCGCAGCGAGGCCATGTCGACCGGCACCACCAGCACCCCGGGGCCGTTGTGGCCGATGCGGTCGCGCTCGGTGCCGCGGAAATCCACCATCTGGCTCTCGCCATAGCTGATCCAGGCCTCGCGCCTGGCCGGGTCGTAGCCCTTGTTCGAACACAGCAGGTAGGCCTGGTTCTCGAACGCGCGCTTGCGCCGCAGCTGGTGCCAGGCGGGGCGGTTGGAGCCGAAGCCCTCGGCCGTGAGGTGCAGGATGATCTCGGCGCCGGCATTGACCAGCGCACGCGAGATCTCCGGGAACACGATCTCGAAGCAGATGATCACGCCGACCTTGCCGAGCGGCGTGTCGACGATGCGGTACAGATGCTCGACCCCGTTCTTCGCGACGTATTCGTCGTAGATGCTGCCCGGCGTGGTGTCGGGCAGCGCGCCGTAGATGTCGACGCACTGCAGCTTGCGGTGCTTCAGCAGGATCTCGCCGCGCTCGTCGATCAGCAGCGCGCAGTTGAACGCGCGCTGCGGCCATGCCGGGTCGATCTCCATGATCTCGGCGGCGACGTAGATCGAATTGTCGCGCGCCCACTGGCGCAGCTTCGACACCTCTGGCCCGGTCTCTTCCATCGAGGCGCTGAGCAGGTCGGGCACCGTGCGGTAGCCGGCGCCGGTGAAGCAGAACTCGGGGAACAGCGCGATCTTGGCGTTCGGCGCCGCGGCGATCCTGCCGACCTGGGCGAGCGCGGTGTCGAGGTTCGCCATCAGGCCGGCGCGCCGGTTCTCGGCCGGCACCGGCGACAGCGTCGCCGGCTGCGCGATCAGCGCGAGGTAGGAATCGAGCAGCTCGCCGGGCGGCGTGCGGCGCGTCTCGCGCAGCCGAATGCGCCGCTCGGCCTCGGCGCGCCAGCCCGCGCGGCTGGTCGGGCTCTGCACCGGCGCGCGCGCCGCGGCCTGGTGCTCGTAGATGCGGCCGAACAGCTCGTCGCGCACCCACAGCGGAAAGTTGTCGTAGATGTCGGGCGAGAGCTTGGCGCGCGCGCGACGGATCGCCTGCGGGTCGAAGCGCACCGCGATCCATTCGAGCGTCGCGTCGCCGCCGGCCGAGTCCAGCGTCAGGTCGCCGTAGCGCGCCCCGCCCTCGCGCGCCGCGACCGCGACGCCGCACCAGTTCTCGTAGCCGATCGAGGACGGCAGCTCGGCGAACGCCCCAGCGGTGCCGGGCGGCGGCGACGCGAACGGCGCGAGCAGCAGCTCGGCGCCGGAATACATCGTCGAGCGCACCAGCCCGGGCATCAGCAGGTCCTCGCCCGGCAGCAACCCGAGCATGCCGAAGGGCGTATCCGCGGCCGCGAAGCGGCGCGGCGCGGCGAGCGTGGCGGCGGCCGCGGCGAAGCCGTCGGCGAGGTCGGGCGTCACCTTGGGCACCAGCAGGCGCGTCGCGCCGCCGGCGTCGACCAGGAAGCCGACCGTGCGCGCCCCGCCGCCGTCCGCGGCCGCGAGCGTCGCCGCGCCGGCGATCCAGCAACGATGCTCGCGCGCCAGCTTGCCGACGGCGGCGAGTGCGGCGGCTTCCGCCGGCGCGTCGGCGCCGGCGCTCGTCGGGTCCGCCTGCGGCAGCAGCAGCAGGCGATGTCGCTCGCCCTCGAAGGCGCGGTCGAGCCGCGCCAGCAACGGCGCGAGCGAGCGCGACGGCTGGGACGCATCCCAGGGACGTTGCGCGAGCACGCACTGCACGGCCTCGCCGCCCGGCGCGACGGCGACGGCGCTCGCGCCGGCCGCAGCGCCCGGAAGGGCGCCGCCGAGGGCTGCAGCACGGCCTTCCGTGCTTGCCCCGGATGCTGCGACGACCGCCGTGGTCGAGGCGGTCGCGCCCCCTACCAGCCCCGCCCCCGCCAGCCTCAGGGTGTCGCGGCGGGTGAGTCGTGGCGGCTGGGGCATGGCGTGTTCTCCGTGCGTCAGGAGGTTCCGATCGCGGGCGGCGCGGCGCTCGCGAGCTGCCGCGGCGCACCCACCCGGGCGCGCGCGAAATGCCACAGCGCCCAGAACGCCCCGCCCTTGATCAGCACCTCGCGAAGTTGTCGAGCTTGTACTTCGCGAACGGCGGCGTCGCACTGATCAGCATCAGGAACGCGCCGGCGAAAAGCCAAGGGAAGCCGCGCCTGAACCACAGGATGAGACCGGCGCCGATCAACACGAAGCAGGTCACCACCGGGGCGAGCGGGAAGTCGCGCACGCCCGCGAGCGGCTGGTCCGGCGAGCAGCGCGTCGCCTCGCTGACGCGGCCGGAGTAGCGGATCAGGTCGTACTCGCAGACCGGGTAGATGTCGCGCGTCCAGAAGTACGGCAGGTCGTGCAGCATCAGCGCGGCGGCGACGCTGCAGAACGCGCCCATCACCCACTTCGACCGCGCCCACTCGAAGCCGGCGAGCCGCAGGATCGACCCGGCCGCGATGATCAGCCAGCAGCCCGCGAACCAGTGGATCCAGAAGCTCGGCCAGCTGAGCCAGTACAGCAGCTCGCCGTGCCCGAGCAAGGGCCCGACGGCGACGCGCCAGTTGTCCCAGATCAGGAAGAACTGCGGCAGCACCAGCAGCCAGGCGGCCGGCTCGCGCGTCTCGCGCACGATGCGCAGCAGCCAGACGAAGAGACCGAGCTGAAGCAGGCCGTAGACGAAGAACAGTACGGTGTACATCGCGCCCTCCGTGGCCGAATGGGCCGCGTGCTCGCGGCCACCGACGGAAGGTTTGCCAGCGGGGGCGGAACGATCATCGCGCGCCGCTCGGCGTGGCCGCGTCGTGGATCACGGCTGCCGCCGGCGGCGCGATCGCCCCGACGAGGCCCATGGACGCCGTTTCCGGGCGCCGCAAAGGAAACGGGGCCGGCAGTCGCCTGCCGGCCCCGTTGGTTGGCCTTCTACGGGTGCGAAATCAGAACTTCGCGCGCACGCCCGTGTAGAAGAAGCGGCCGCGGGTCTCGTAGATGCCGCTGCCCTCGCCGGTGCCGGTGAGGCCGAGCGGCGGGACCTTGTCCGCCACGTTGTCGACGCCGAGGTAGACGTTGACGTCGTCCGTCAGGTCGAAGCCGAAGCGCACGTCGTGGTAGACCACCGACGGGTAGTACTTGCGATCCGCCCAGTCGGAATTCTCCGGCGGACGCTGCTGCACCTCGAGGATGTCTTCGGCGAAGTTCAGCGCCATCTTGCCGAGATAGCGCATCTCGTAGCCGACACTGAGCTTGCCGCGGGTGAACTCGAGGTTCAGGTTGAACGCGTCCTCCGGATCGCCGAGCTCGCTCAGGATGCGGTTGGCGCGCTTCGGGTCGCGCGGGTCGAGGTAGTTGTTGCGCTCCAGCATCTTGGTGTACACGATGCGCGCGTTAAGCGAGCCGAGCTCGCCGAGCTGCATCTTGTACGACGCCTCGGTGTCGATGCCGACCGAATTGCGCGCGGCATAGTTCAGCACCGTCTGCTGCAGGCTTCCCTCGAGGACGCGGAACGGATCCTCGCCGAGCGGGCCACCGCCCGCACCAGCCGACGGAACAGGCGCAGAACTGGTTGTTCAGGTCCTTCGAGTCATAGCAGGCGTCGAGGATCTGCTGCGCCGTGGGCGCGGTGATCACTTCGTCGACCTTGATGTTGAAATAGTCGACCGAGACCGACAGCCCCGGCACCGACTCCGGCTGGAACACGGCGCCGATGGTGAGCGAATCCGAGGTCTCTTCAGTAAGGTCGGGGTTGCCGCCGCTGACGATCTCGAGCGAGGCGTATAGACGTAGTCGTAGTTGGCCGGAACGCCCGCGGCGCGGCAGTTGGCGATTCGGGTCGCCGAACCGGTGCCGATGTTGCGCAAGGAGCACGGGTCGACCACGGTCGCGAAGTTCTGGCTCTGCTCGGAGTAGAGGTCCGAGAGGTTCGGCGCACGCACCGCGCGGGCGAGGCCGGCGCGGAAGCGCAGCGAGTCGAACGGCGCGTAGTCGAGGCCGAGGTTGTAGGCCGCGACCCGGCCGGTCTTGCCCTCGTACTCGGAGACGCGACCAGCGGTGCTGAGGGTCAGCTCGCGGGCGAACGGCTTGTCGGCCAGCAGCGGGATGCGCAGCTCGCCGTAGAGTTCCTTCACCTTGAAGGTCGGCGGCTCGAAGGTCGGGATCGCGTTGTAGAACGTGAGGCCCGCCTGCACGACGTCATCCGCATCCCAGTAGTTCTTCTCGGTGCGGTACTCGACACCCGCCGCGATGCCGACCGGGCCGGCCGGCAGTGAGAACCACTTGCTGGTGTTGCCGCTGACGAACGCGTTGACGTCGAACTGCTTGATGCTGCCGACCGAGGTCGAGTTGTAGCGCAGGTAGTCGAGCGCCGCGGCCGAGGCCGCGCCTTCGCCGAACGGGTTGTAGGGCACGCACTTGGCGACGTCGTCGGCCAGGAACGACGCGGCGAACGCGTCGTCGGACGAGAACGGATAGAACTGGCGCGCGGCCGGGTCGATCTTCGAGCGGCAGACGATGTTGCCGGCCGGATCGCGCACCGAGTCCATCGCCAGCAGGAAGCGCTGCTGGTTCAGGTTGTTGAGGACGTCGGTCTTTTCCTTGAACTCGCCGTAGTTGACCGAGGCCTCGTACTTCCAGTCCTCGGCGAAGCTGCCGGTGGCGCCGAGCACGATGCGCGAGGTCTCGCGGCGTAGCGTCCTCGGTGCGGGGCCCGAGGTCCTTCATGTTGCTGAACAGCGTGATGCGGGTCGCCGGGTTGGTGATCGCCGCCAGACCATTCGCGACGCGCGCGGCGTTGAGGGCGGTGCGCGCTGCGTCGGTCAGGAACGGGTTGTCGAAGCGCGGACGCTCGCGCAGGTCGACGCCGAAGCCGATCGTGCTGCCCTGGAAGAACGCCGGGCTGCCCTGACGCAGCGACTTGGTGCGGACGTACTTCGCCTCGATGAACGGCTCGAAGGCCTCAGAGATCGTGAGGTGGCCGACGAGGTTCAGGTTGTAGCGCTCGAGCCGCGGGTAGATCGCGAGCAGGTTGCCTTCACGGCTGTTGGTGCCATTGCCGCCGTCGAAGTTGCCGTTCGGCGCGAGACCGATGCGGGTACCCGACTGCGGCACCAGCGACCCGTCCGGGTTGAACAGGTAGGTGCAGCGGTAGGCGGCGCCGAGCGGGTCACGACCGCAGGGAGCGAGCGTTCCGGCGGGCGAGATCTGGATCAGGCCGCCGTTGGCGACCGTCACCGAGCGGATGTCGTTGTAGAACAGGCGGTCGGGCACGTTGTCGCTGCCGACCGGATCCGTGTCGACGACGACGAAGTTGCTGTTCTTGCGCAGGTTCGGCCGGTCGGACGCGTAGAACGCATCCTGCTTCGAGTACTCGAAGTTGACCGCGACGTTGCCGCGGTCCTCGGCGAAGTTGGTACCCGCGACCACGCTGCCGAAGTAGTTGCTGGCGTCGCCGTACTTGCTCTCGCCACCCTGGGCGCGGAACTGCACGCCCTCGAAGTTGCGCTTCAGGACGAAGTTGACGACGCCCGCGATCGCATCCGAGCCGTACACCGCCGAGCTGCCGCCCGTGACGACGTCGACGCGCTCGATCAGGTCGCTCGGGAAGGTGTTGGTGTCCGGCGAGACCGCGTTGCTGAGGATGTCGGCGCCGACGTGGCGGCGGCCGTTGACCAGCACCAGCGTGCGCTGCGTTCCGAGACCGCGCAGGTCGAGCAGGTTGAGGCCGGTGGTGCCGAGGAAGCGCTGCGAGTTCGACTGCGAGAAGGTCGAACGCAGGGCCGGCAGGTCGTTGAGCAGGTCACCGACCGCAAGATCGCCGGTCGAGAAGATGTCGTCAGCGCCGATGCTGGTGATCGGCACGGTCGACTCGAGGTTCGGGCGCGCGATGCGCGACCCGGTGACGACGACTTCGGCAAGCTCGTCGTCGGCGGCACTGTCCTGCGCGAACGCGGGAGCAACGCCGAGCATCGTCGTGGTAGCTGCGCAACCGAGCAAAATGGCTCGGCGCAGCAGGTGCTGCTGCAGTGAATTGGACATGATTTCCCCTGAAGACCGGCCGGGCCGGTACCCATTTCTCTCGAGGTGGCGGCCACCGCAACGGCAGACGCCACAGGTCCGGGACGCACTCCTCGTAGGAAGTGCTTATCCCCGTTGGGCGCAATACTACCGCCGCGGGACGGTTGCGGTAGCCTGTGTACCAAAAAAACAACGGCAATTCGCGCGCCCGGAGCGGGCCGCCATGCAAGTTAACATCTGCGCCATGAACCCAACCCGCTCCACGCCGGACTCAGCACGCCCCCAGGCCCTCTCCGCCCTGCGCCGCCTGGTCGGCCGTACGCCCTGATCGAGGTCCAGTGCGAGTACGGCGGTCGCAGCCACCGCATCTACGGCAAGTACGAGGCGCTGAACTTCACCGGCAGCATCAAGGACCGGATGGCCCTCACCATCCTGGAGCGTGCCTACGCCAGCGGCGAGATCCAGCCGGGCGACGAGATCGCCGAGGCGACCAGCGGCAACACCGGCATCGCCTTCGCGGCGATGGGCCGCGCGCTCGGCCACAAGGTGCGCATCTACATGCCCGACTGGATGAGCCGCGAACGCGTGCTGGTGATCCAGAGCCTCGGCGCCGCGGTGATCCCGGTGTCGCACGAGCAGGGAGGTTTCCTCGGCAGCATCGCCATGGCCGACGAGTTCGCGCGCGCCACGCCGCGGGTGTTCCGGCCGCGCCAGTTCGACAGCGCCGACAACGTGCGTGCCCACTACGAGACCACGGCGCCGGAGCTGCTCGAGCAGCTCGACGCGGTCGGCCGACGCCCGACCGGCTTCGTCGCCGGCGTCGGCACCGGCGGCACGGTGATGGGCGTGGCGCACTGCTTCCGCGAGCGCGGCATCCGGGCCGCGGTGCACCCGCTCGAGCCCGCCAACTCGCCGACGCTGCGCACCGGCTCCAAGGACGGCCGGCACCGCATCCAGGGCATCAGCGACGAGTTCGTGCCGTCCATCGTCAAGCTCGGCGAGCTCGCGCCGATCATCGACGTCTGGGACGGCGACGCGATCTGCATGGCGCAGAAGCTCGCGCGCGAGCTGGGCCTGGCGCTCGGCATCTCGAGCGGCGCCAACTTCCTCGGCGCGCTGCAGGTGGCCCACGAACAGGGCGCGGACGCCTGCGTCGCCACGATCTTCTGCGACGACAACAAGAAATACCTGTCGACCGACCTCTGCAGCGACGAGGAGTGCAAGCCGCACTACATGGCGGGCGAGGTGCGGCTCACCGGCTTCCGCGTCATTCCCTGCGCCTGAGCGCGCCGTGAAGCCCCGGCCCGCGCGGGACGCATGCCGCGCGCGGATCCAGCCGGCCGCCGGCGACGCCCCGCGGCACTAGATCTGCACCAGCGGCCCGTCGGCCGTCGCGAGCGGCTCGAGCCCCTGCCTGGTCACCACCAGAAGGTCCTCGCAGTGGATCGCGCCCCAGCCGAGCAGCGAGGTCGGCAGGTCGACGGTGAGGTCATGTTCTCCTCGAGCACCAGGTCATCGGCCACCACGAACGGCACGCCGTCGCGATACGGCTGGTCGGTGTGCTGCAGGCCGACCGAGTGCGGGCCGGCCATGAAGCGGATCGGGATCGAGCCGGTGTAGGCCTTGGTCATCGCGTCGCCGACCAGCGCGCGCAGCTGCGAGTACTTCATGCCGGGGCGTGCCTTCTCGAGCACCGTCTGGGTGCCGATGCGCAGCGAGGCCATGCAGGCCGCGAGGTCCTTCGACGGTTCGCCGAGCACGACGGTGCGGCCGAAGTCGCCATGGTAGAAGTTACGCTGGCAGACGGCGTCGACCATCATGGGCTCGCCCTCGACCACCTTGCCCTGCGTGAGCCCGCCGATCGTGCCGGTCGCGATCCACATCGCCTTGGCGCCGCGCTTCGCCGCCTCCACCATGAACAGCTGGTCGATCTCGTCCTTGGTGGTGCCGCGCCGCACCTGGCGCAGCATCGCCATGCAGGCATCCTGGTTGATGCGCGCGATCGCGCGCATGTGGCCGAGTTCCACCGGCGACTTCACAAGCCGGATCTTGCGGAAGGTGTTGTCGCCGGGCACGCAGGCATACGCGTTGCGGCCGAGCGAGCGCAGCACCTCGGCGACGCGCATGTCGTCTACGGCGAGCTTGCCGCGCTTGAGCCCGGCGAGCTCGAGCGCGCGCACCAGACCCCATTCCGGCGTCGCGGCCGCGCGCGTCGCGACCCGGGCACGGAAATCCTCCCACTTGCGCTCGCGCGGCTGCAGGCCGCCCGCCGCCACCGGGCTCGGCGCGAGCGGCGCGGCCGGCGGCTCGACGCTCCAGTCGGCCTTCTCGAGGTACTTCTCGAGCGCCGCGGGGAAGGTGTACGGCACGATCTCGGGATACTCACGGTCGCCGTTGGCGACGAACAGCAGGTCGGTGCCCGCCACGACCAGCACGGTCGGCATCGACGGGTCGCGCGGCATCACCGCGAAGCTCGGGATCGCGCGCAGCTTCTGCAGCTCGTAGCCGATGTAGTTGCCGAGGTAGAAGACGTTGACCGGGTTCAGCGCGACGATCGCGTCGACGCCCTCGCGCGCCATGACCTCGTAGGCGCGCGGCTTGTTGACGAGCAGCCGGCCGTCGAAGCCGGCCGGCGGCACCGGCCCCGGCGCGACCATGCCCCAGTTGGCGCGGGCCTGCGGCGCGCCGAGGCCAGCGGCGCCGAGCACGCCGGCGCCCGCGCCGGCCGCCATCAACGAGAAGAAGTCGCGTCGTTCCATCGCCCTGCTCCGCGTCGCCGGGGCATCCGGCAACGCCGAAGGTAGCGCGAACCGTGCCGTGGCGGCAGTGCCGCAAGGATCCGGCAACGGGCGGCGAGACGCGTCGGACAGTGGCGCCGCGCCCGACTGGCGCGGCTCAGCCGGCCTGGCGCGCGGCCGCCGGCGGGGCGCTGCGGTAGGCGGCCATCCACTCGCCGAAGGTGGCGGCCGCCATCGGTCGGGCGACGTGGTAGCCCTGCAGCGAGTCGCAACCGGCGGCGCGCAGGAAGCGCGCCTGCTCCGGCGTCTCGACGCCCTCGGCGATCACGGTCTTGTTGAGCCCCTGGCCCATGTGCAGGATCGTCTCGACCAGCTTCTCGGCGGATTCGTTGCCGGGGACGTCGGTGATGAAGCTGCGGTCGATCTTGACCGCGTCGATCGGGAAGGTGCGCAGGTAGCCGAGCGACGAATAGCCGGTGCCGAAGTCGTCGATCGCGAGCCGCACGCCGAGCCGCGCGATCGCGCTGAGCGCGGCCTTGGCG
Source organism: Ottelia alismoides (assembly GCA_037367405.1). NCBI lineage: Eukaryota > Viridiplantae > Streptophyta > Magnoliopsida > Alismatales > Hydrocharitaceae > Ottelia > Ottelia alismoides. Next base: position 47,056 of record JAZKJV010005036.1, read on the forward strand.
GCCTCGCCCTCGGCGAACACGCCCTCGGTGATCTCCAGCAGCAGGTCGCGCGGCTGGATGCCGTGGCGCTCGAGGGTGCGCGCCAGCACCTCGGGGAACTGCGTCTCGGCGAGCTGCCGCGGCGAGACGTTGACCGAGACATAGGGCAGAGCGAGGCCGCGGGCGCGCCACTCGCGCAGCTGCGCGCAGGCGCGGTCCAGGGCCCACTCGCCGATGCCGACGATCAGGCCGGTCTGCTCGGCGGCGCCGATGAAGGTCGCGGGGCCGCCGATGTGCGGCGGCGCGTTCGGCCAGCGCAGCAGCGCCTCCGCGCCGGCGAGCCGCGAGTCCTGCGCCGAGACGATCGGCTGGTAGTAGAGCTCGAACAGCTGGTCCTGCAGCGCACGCTGCAGGCCGCTCTCGAGCGCGATCCGCGCCTCGATGCGTGCGTTCATCTCGGGCTCGAAGAAAACCACGCGGTTACGGCCCGAGTCCTTGGCGCGGTACATCGCGATGTCGGCGTGCTTCAGCACCTGCTCGAGCGTCTCGCCGGCCGTGCCGAACATCGTGATGCCGATGCTCGCCGACACCAGGTGCTCGCGCTTGCCGACGCGGATCGGCGCCGCGAGCGCGCCCAGCACGCGCTCGGCGATCTGCTGCAGCTCGACCGCGCTCGAGCCGTCGCGGACCACGATCGCGAACTCGTCGCCGCCGAGGCGCGCCACCATGTCCTCGCCCCGGCAGCAGTTGCCGAGGCGCTGCGCGGCGATGCGCAGCAGCTCGTCGCCGCTGGCGTGGCCGGCGGTGTCGTTGACGCGCTTGAAGTTGTCGAGGTCGATGTAGATCAGCGCGCCGGTGCTGCCGCCCTGCGCCGCCGACTCCATGTCGACCCGCAGGCGCTTGTGGAAGAACTGGCGGTTCGGCAGGCCGGTCAGCGAGTCGAAGTGCGCCTGGCGGTAGAGCGCGTCGCCGTGCGCGAGGTTCGACAGCGCCACGGACAGTCGGTCGGCGAGCTCCCTGGAGTGGTCGCGGCCGCCGTCCGTGCCGGCGTCGGGCTCGGCGTCGAAGCCGAGCGCCAGCACGCCCGCGATCGCGTTGTCCTGGCGCAGCGGCAGCAGCCGGATGCGCTCGGCACCGCAGTCCGCGAGGCTGGCGATGAAGCCGAAGTCCTCGCCGGCATCGCGGCCGCGCACCTCGATCACGCCGCTGCGCGCGAACCGGTCCTGCAGGCGTTCGGCGTCGAAGGCGACGCGCCGCACCGGCAGGCTCTCGCCGAGCGCCGGCACGTACTCGAACACGCGCGCGCGATCGGGCGACATCGGGTCGACCAGGGTGACCGAGGCACTGTGGCAGTCGACCACGCGGCTCATGCGCGGCAGCAGCGCGTCGAGCACCGTCTCGAGCCCGCGCGACTCGAGCAGCAGACGGTCGACCTCGGCCATCGCGTCGACCGCGGCGAACTCGCGCTTGAGCGCCACCTGCATGCCGGCGAAGGCGTCGCCGAGTTCGCGGAACTCGTCGTTCGACTCGATCCGCACCGGGGTGTCGAAATCGCGCGCCGCGATCCGCCGGGTCGCCACCATCAAACGGTTGAGCGGCCGCAGTTGGCGCTGCAACTGGCGCACCGCCAGCCAGGCCGCGAGCAGCAGTCCCGCGACCATCAGCGACGGGAACACCAGCTGCCGGGTCGAGAGCGAGGCGGTGAGCGGCGGCACGGGTTCCCAGGCGATCACGCGCAGGGCCGGCGCCGAGAACAGCCGCGCCAATGGATAGTCGAAGCTGCGGGCGCGGTAATCGCCCTGCGAGGTCGAGAACGTCGCGAGCTCGCGGCCCTCCCGGCCCTGCATGCGCTGCCCGGCGAGCGTGCCGAGCGCCGCGGTCGCCGCCGGCTCGCGCTCGGTATTCGAGACCGCGAGCAGCCTGCCGGGCGCGATGTAGATCGCGAGGTTGGCACGGTCGGCGAATTCGTCGATCGTGCCCCAGAGATTGCGGATCGAAAGTTCCGCCAGCACGATCCCGCGCTCACCCGGCACCTGGCGCGCGAGCCATACGCTGAGGGGGCGGTTCAGGCCGCCGGTGAGGTCGACGCCGCCCGCGGCGAGAGCGGTGTCGCGGATCACCAGCACCGAGTTTCCCGCGAGCACCGCGGCCAGCCCGTCGGCGTCGAGGCCGTCCACCGCGACCTCACCGTCCTCGGCGACCTGCTGGAGGCGGCCCGTGAAGAACGGCCGGCGGCGCAAGCGCGACGCGAGCGTGCCGGCCATGTCGTCGCTGTCCGCGAGCATCGCGCGCAGCGTGTCATCCGCCAGCGTCAGCTTATTACCGACCTCGAGCGCATAGCTCTTGGCGGCGTAGCCGAGCCGGGCCGAGTCGCCGGCATTCGCGACCCGGCCGATCTCGAGCAGTGCGTAGACGCCGGTGGCGACGAACGGCACCAGCGCGCACAGCACGAACACGACGAACAGGCGTCGTGCCACGCGGCTCTGCAGGGGATGCGCGTCGCTGCCGGGGGCCAAGGTCGTGCCCGGATCAGAAGTCCTGGCCGCGACCGATGAACGAGCCGTCGAGCGCGCGGATCACGTCGTCGTCGCTTTCCGGGCGGCTCAGCAGCTTGTTGCTGGCACCGTCCTTGCCCTTGCTGTAGAGGTCGTAGTCGGTGTTGAGCGGCCGCAGGTTGCGGTCGCGACGCGACGGGTCCGGGCTGGCGCCGGAGGCGTAGTCGTAGAACACGTAGGCGTTGCCCCAGGGATCGCGCAGGCCGTCGCGGTCGATCTCGGCGAGGTCGTCGGGCAGGCGCATCTGCGCGGTGCGGAAGCGCTCGATCGCCTGCTGGATGTCGCCGATGTCGCGCACCGCCTGCGCGACCCGGGCCCGATCCTGGTAGGCGCGGTAGGAAGGCACGGCGATCGCCGACAGGATCGCGATCAGTCCCACCACCAGCATCAGCTCGAGCAGGCTGAGGCCGGCCTGGCGGGCGCGAAGAAACGGTTGCGGTCGGTGCATCACGCACCGATTCTGCGCAACTGCGCGCCGGCCACCCGCCAAACCGCTCACGCTGTCGGTCGGCGGCGACCGCGAGATCGAGGAAACGTGACGGGGTAGACGCGCCCGGCAAGGCTCAGCCACTGGCCCGGACGCCCGGCAGGCGCAGCCAGGCCCAGCCCGCGACCGACAGCAAGGCCAGTGCGCCCAGCGCCTCGGCGCCCGGTACCGCCAGCCCCATCGTCGCGCGCAGCGGCGGCACGCCGACGACGGCCAGCGACAGCAACGCGATCGCCACGGCCATCCGCCCCACCCACGGGCTGGGCGAAGCCTGCACGCCCTGCGCGGCGGCCGGGCCCGCGCCGGCGCGGGGCGTGCGGTTCGCCAGCGTGAGCCACAGCACGTCGGCCAGAAGCGCGAGGAATACCACGGTACGCGCCTCGGCCGCCGCGACGCCGGCCGCAACCAGCGCGGCGAAGCCGCCGAGCAGCAGCAGCGCCAGGCCCGCGCCCTGCAGCACGCCGCGCAGCAGGTTGGCGCGCGCGAACGGCGAGGCGCCGCGCGGCCGCGGCGGGCGGCGCATGAGGTCCGGCGCCTCCGGCTCGGCCTCGAACACCACCGAGCAGGCCGGGTCGATCAGCAGCTCGAGCAGCACGATGTGCACCGGCAGCAGCAGCACCGGCCAGCCGAGCAGCGCCGGCACCAGCGCCAGCAGGATCACCGGCACGTGCACCGCGAACACGAAGCGCGTCGCGGTGTCGATGTTGTCGTAGATGCGCCGCCCCTGGCGGATCGCCGCGACGATGCGCGCGAAGCTGTCGTCGAGCAGCACCAGCGCCGCCGCCTCGCGCGCCACGTCCGGTGCCGCGCTCGCCATCGCCACGCCGACGTCGGCGGCCTTGAGCGCCGGTGCGTCGTTGACGCCGTCGCCGGTCATCGCCACCACCTCGCCGCCGGCGCGCAGCGCCTGCACGAGGCGCAGCTTGTGCGCCGGCTGCAGCCGCGCGCACAGGTCGGTGTGCGCGAGCCGCACGGCGAGCGCCGGCGCGTCGAGCGTCTCGATCTCGGCGCCGGTCAGCACCA